>CAUYQU010065145.1:0-21107 GCA_963574635.1 Cheracebus regulus | reverse complement strand
CCACAGAGCCGGACCTTCCCGGGTTCGCTGTGCTTGCTGTGAGACTCTCAGTCTGCAGCGCTTCCAATTGCTGTTTTCCTTGTGGGGATGGGACCAGCCGAGCCCGTCCCTCCCGTACACTCCGCACCGGGAAGCGCCGCGCTGGGGCGCCGGCAAAACAGCCGCGCCGGCCAAACGAGTTGCGCTGGCGACCCGTTTGGCTCCTCTGCCGGGAATCTCCCGGTCTGTGGGCAACAAAAATTCGGCGGAAAGTGCGGCGTCCACTCGTTCTCTGCGCTTTCACTGGGAGCTACATTCCTGAGCTGTTGCTAATCGGCCATCTTGGATCTCTCTCGGTATAACCGTTTTTTTAAAGCAGTGGTGCCTGTTCACACATCCACAAGTCCCCATAGATCTAACAACTGGTACTGAGACCCAACTTTTACAAATCTTATGGATGTAAAATGCAATCTCATTGTGGTCCGAATTCGTATTTCCCTGGTCAGCAGTGCTGCAGAACATCTATTTATTTAAAAGCCCTACATATTTCCTCTTGTGTGACATGCCGTTTTAAGTCTTATTTTTCTATTGAGTTTTTTAAAATAGGAATTCTCTATATTTGTGATTATTTATAATACAAATAACTGACAAAGGATTCATGTCTTCTCAAGTTGTGGCTCATTTTGTCACTTAAAGTATTTGCTTAATATAAGCCTTTAGTTTTAACAGAGTTGATTTAACCATCTTATGATTTATGATTACTACTTTATGTCTCGAGAAATTCTTTCCTGCGCTAAGCCTTTTTCATCCAAACAGTGACAATTTTTGCTTTCTGTATTGAAGCACTTAACATATTTGGAACTTATCATTGGGTAGGGTGCGAGGAATTCAAATTTCTTTTTTTCCCACATGAAGAGCCATTGTTCTGGGACTACTTAGGGAGTGGTCCTTCCTGTCCCCACTGACCTGCCCTGCCACCAGGTCATTTCACAAAGGTCAATATATGCATGGGTGAGTTTCTAGGCCCTTATTTTGTTTCCCTGCTCATAATGCCTACCTCTGCACCACATTAACCAGGCGTGGTGGCATGCACCCATGATCCCAGCTACTCGGGAGGCTGAGGCAGGAGACTGCCTGAACCCAGGAGGCAGAGGCTGCATTGAGTTGAGACTGCGCCATTGCAGTCTGGATGACAAGAGTGAAGCTCCATCTCAAAAAAAACAAAAACAAACAATTGTATCATATAGGGTGTGTCTCCTCAATGCCTCCTTTATATTTAGAAGCATTTGGTAATTTCGAGTCCTTTGCTATTCCACAGAAATTTAAACGCTTGTTTCATTCAATAAAATCTCGGTTGAAATTTCCACTGAAAATGGTACTAAATCCATAGATCAATCTGGGGAGATCTGATACCTTTATAATCTTTACTACTCCTATTCATGAGCAAAGACAGTTCTTCATTTGCTCCTCCCCTGCTTCTTGGTCTTCATCGTTCAAATCTCAAATGAGGACTCAACGCTACCTTCTCCTGAGTATTTCCACCACCATCTTAACTAAAGTAGGATGAGTGTATGATTGCATGCACATTTTTGAGATAACTGCAATCATCCAAGAAAAAGATGACATGAGTGAGTTTGAGGCTTGTTGCTTGATTGGGGGCAGCATTCTTCATTACTGAATGTATTGAGAACTGGAGGGGAAGAAGATGGTAAGAAATGAGTGACATTATGCTGCCACCTGTCCAACTCTGCACAGGATATCAGAGCCCAGCTGAGAACCTGCTCAATTCTGAAAACAATTAAAAGATGTTAACCACCCTTAACGGTAACTTTCTCTCCCCATTTCCTTTTTGTTTCCTCAGGGGCACCGAAATGTGAAATTATGGGAGGACAAAAATGCCCAGAGAGCATGACTCCTTGAGCACACTGGGGCAAATGGCTTGAGTGTTTCTGACAAGCAAGCGGCGAGAGCATGGCTTTTGCCAACGGGAGTTCTGCAGCCATCTAATCTAGCCTTTAGAAAACGAGGTCTTCCGAAGAGAAAGCAGAGCTATGCTTCCTTCCCCATCAGAATCCAGTGTTGTAACTGCTTAGATTAAAATGCCCCATTTCTCATAGTATCATCTTGCCACAGGATCACACTTCCCTATTCAACTGAGTTTCAGGCTTTTCTTCTAAGAGGAAAAAAAGAGGACTAAGTGGCCTCCTAGATTACACTATAAAAACAGAAAAAAGCAAGTTGACTTGCTTTGAAGTGCAAAAGACCTCTATCTTCAGTCCGTAACCATCTCAGAGGGCCCAGGGAAACCATAGGAACACTGGTCACTGCTTTTCATGCAAGGACCCTAAAAACAGCACCTGTTCTCTAGCCACTGGAGGAAGACCCTCCTCCTCTACAGGGTTCTACCAAATAGTCCTTGAAAACCAGAAGCAGGGCAGTATCAGCCAGATGCACATAGACCTTCTGTTGTTATTTTTAAGGCACTTTAGGTTGTATTTCCTTGAGGATCATCGAGAATAAAAAAGGCAAAAAAAAAAAAAAAAAAGAAAAGAAAAGAAAAAGAAAAAAGAAAAAAGTTAGTCTGTATCATATCCCAAAATGGGTCCAAGCCATTTCTCAATCTCAGCCACAGACATGTTCTTCCTCAAAGCATAATCCTCAACCTGCAAAAGATGAGAAGCATTTTATTAAACCAACGTGATAAGACTTTGGAATAGAAGTTTCTGCAACATTTGCCAAGAAACATTAAGTACCTTCCATTTCTTGTCTTAATAGCAATCTACTGAGTTAAATGGAGATAGATATGTATCTGTCTACCAAGTTGTCTTATTCTCTAGGCAGAAAAACAACATGTAATAAACATCTGATGCTTAGAAGCTCTGTGTGTGTGTGTGTGTGTGTGTGTGTGTGCGCGCGTGTGTGTGTGCTGATTGCATGTAGAAGTTAGGGCTAGAATAGAGGTATTCTGTTGAAATCAAATTAAGACATTAACTGGAGAAAATTTCTTCATCCTTTCCCCTTACTTTATTCCCATTCATATTTAAAATGAAAGACATTCTAGAATTTCATTTCAAATAAGGCAGGTATCTAGGGAAGCCACATAAAATGAAACAGCTAGCTTACCTGATCCTTGGTTATCTTCCCCACAGCAAAATATTTGGACTTCAAATTGGAGAAGTAGAGGCCTGAGACTGCTGCAGCAGGTGCCATTGCTAATGATTCTGTTAAACTAATGCCTGGAGAGAGCAACACGGGAAAATGCTTACTCACTCAGTGCCTAGCAGAGTGCCTGCAGCTGGCAGGCACTCAATGAACTCTTGTTGAGTAAGTGAACCAAAGTGAACTCATGCCTTCTAGGTAGACACATGACACGGCATGAAAGCTGCGATCAGATAAGTCTCGCAAATTCCTGCCAGGTGAATAAACAAATTCAGGACATGCAGATCTCCTCTAAGGCTGGACACTGTAACCCAGGGTGGACAGGCCTGGGAAAGACTCTACACTCCTACCTCCAGCTATCTGAGATCAATTGCAGGCGCCCTCATTTGTTCCTAAGCGTAGACCTTGCCAGATAGGAGCTCTAACCCTGTAGATGAGAACACCAACCGAACAGCTCTCCACAGGCTCTATGGGGCCACTAATACTAGGGATGACTGACAGCTCCAGTGAAGAATGAGCCCACAATATTGGGAAAAAGAAGACACAGTTTTCCTTGGGATCTGAGAATTCAAAGGGACCCTCTTAAGGATATCTATTCAAAGCTACTCGTTTTATGGACAAGGAAACAGAGCAGCATGAAGGGTGAGCGCTCTGTCAGAGGTCGCCCAGACAGCTTATGGCAGAAACAGGATCTGAACCCAGATCTCATGACTTCTAGAGTTAGCGTTGTTCCTGCTGAAGCAGATTCAACACAGATCATGGTTTCTCACTTAAATCTAGATGTCTTTATCAGCGTTGATGGCATGCTTTTTATTAATTCCACTGAAAACTGTGAGCTTAGACTGGGCCATCTCAAATACATGAACTCTGAGGTAATGACCAGAACCGGCATATTGATGTGACAATGTGCAGCCACAGAACCATAAGCAATTCAGCTCTGGGCACAGGACGCTGAGGCCGGGTGTCTGGGCCTTTGTCTCAGAAGGGCACATGCCAGCTTCTCATGTTCAGCTATTAGAATCCACAGGAAAACATAATAGAGAATTAGGATTGCAGAAGAGCACAAATATTAATAACAGTGTGAAAGAGAAAAGGGGGCTGAAGGGAAGGCTTGGCGCTCTGCAAGACCAGCACCCAGGGACATCATCCACAAGCAAGGGGATAAGAGGGTGAGGCATGTGACGTTACTGAGGGAAAAGGTCGGTCACTAAGAGAGGGATTAAAGACATTAGCACGCCTGTGACAGGAAACTGGGGCACAAGAGGCACGCGATGGTATAAGCAAGCTAAACTCCCATCTAGTGTAGGCCAAGAGGAAATCATTTAAATGGATAAATCTAAAAATGATGATGTAAGAATACTAATCAGTAATGCTGAAGTAAAATACCAGAATAAATAGGTACAAGTAAGAAAGGACAGGATAAGGGACAATGTGATTAGAAGCCCTTCCACTTTAAAAACATATTTAATCATATGTGCCATCATGTTGATAAGAGTCTATCCACTGAAGAAGGAAGACAAGAACCCGCGGCTTCCTGGCTCATACCTGTAGACTGCTCGATGTCCGTGAGTCTCCACATGGTGAGCTTCTCTGTGTGGTCAGGCTGGCTGGGGTAGCCGGGAGCTGGGCGAATGCCCTCATACCGCAGCCTGCGCAGGTCTGCGACGTCCAGCTGCTCGTTGCCACAGTAGGCCCACAGTTCTCGGCGCACCCTTTCATGCAGCTCTTCTGCAAAGGCCTTCGGACCCAGAGCACCAGGTGTACTTAGGCAGAGGTGGGGGCTCACGGCATCAGTGCAGCCTCCACCCCCTGAATCACAGCCATGAGGATAGCCTCCCTCATCTGGACCACAGCCAGGAAAGATTTGGCGAGAGGGAACAGGCTGGATTCTCGATTGGTTTGTATGTTCATTAGCTGCTCTGCAGCTCACTGTGGCCTCAACCTGAGTTCTGAAGCATCATGCTTAATGACCTGAGGATTTTAGACATCAAAACTTAACAATTTCCCTAAAGGTTAAACCAAAGCTACACTGGCCAGAAAGAGCAGCTTTCTGCACCATCTAGCTGCGAGCTCCTCCACTGCTCACTGCAGGAAAAGGGGGAGGCTCTCCCAGGGCCAAGGCCACCCCATTCCATGCATAGGAATATGAAGAATCTATAGATGACACCAGCATTACAATGAGGGGCTCTGAAATAAAAAATTTTCTTTAAGTTTTTAGGGTCCTGAGGAAAGTGTCATATCACAATAACCAAAGCCAGACAACAGAGAAGAGGCAGAGGTAAAGGCTCGAAGAGCAACAGCCAACTATGGCACCACCGAAGGCTCTGCTCTGCCCCAAAGATAACGCACAGAGGCCACCTGGGGATACATGACATTAAAATATGTGTAACGTTAAGGCCAGCAGCATCCAACTCAAGAAAGAAAAGAACCTGGTTCTAAGGGCTGATCAGTGCTCAGGCACCACCCCAGGTTCCCCACTGCCGGCCTCTGTCCTGAGCCCCTTGGCATGACGCCTTGGCCTTACCTCTGCCAGCCGGTCCCCCAGCGCCTTGACCATGATGCTGCTGTAGTCGTCATTGTCATCCTCATAGGCCTTGCTCAGCTCGTCCACCCCAAAGCAGGCAACGGCAAACAGGCCCAGGTAGTCACAGATGCCAGAATGCAGAGGAGCGATGAAGTCTGAGAGGCAGTAGTGTGGCTCCGTGCTGGCAGAGTCCTTCTCGGCCTTAAAACCAAGCAGTGTGCGGAGGCGCCGTTAGCAAGAACGTGGCCCCAGCACACCATGGAGAGCAATCAGGCCTCTTCAAATGAAAATAAGCTTCACAACACCCAGATGGCAGCCTGTACTGTCCACTGTTACATCCCCAGCACTTGGAATTGTGTCTGACACATAGTGAGTATTCAATAAACATTTGTTAAACAAATGAGATTTTAAAAAAAAAACATAACATAATATAACATAAATAGTCAAGACACCAGTTCACTCACTCATTCACACACTGACCAAACATTTAATGAATGCCTTCGGGCACTGTGCTAAATAACAGGCTTTTCTTAAAAAAAAAAGTTTGTCCACAAGTGTTTTCAATTAAGTCCAGCACCATGTTCAAAAGAGATCCAATAAATGGAAAACCTCCATAGCATCAACAGAAGCAGCTCAAACCACAAACTGTTGGGACCAGCAATGCCCAAGGCACAGGCTGCCTGCCATGTGGGGTGGTGGGTGGGTTGGGGGGGTCATATAGGAGGCGGCTGAGGACAGGACACCCAGGGACGGCTGGGAACCAAACCAAGAATTCAGCAGGATTTGCTTCTGGATTCTCTCCACAGCCCCAGGGCCTATCCTCCCCAGTTTTTCACCCTGAGCTGATGAGCAACTCTTCTCTGCAACTACGTTAACAAATAAGGTCTTATACATATTTTAAAAATCAGTAAGTATTTGCTGAGAAGGTAAATAGCGTATAACTAATACTTATTCAGTGGTTACTCTGTCCTGTTCTTAGTGCTTTATATGAATCACTAATTTAACCCTCTCAACCACCTTGTGACATAAGTGATATCACCAGTTCCATTTGACAGACAAGAAATCAGGGACATAGGAAGCTTGAGGTCAGACAGTGGGAGGGCCAGGGGGCTGATATCACAATCCACGCTCCTACATATATAGTACTGCTTGGGACCAATCAATTAATCAATGAGTGGCCAAACCAGACACCTCACAGCTTGCTGCCTGCACTGCCACAGCTGTGCGTGGGGAAGCCATTTTCCAGGTATACTTGGCCTATCAATTATTTTTTGCTAACAAAAGCCAGAGAGGGACCCAAACCTTCCCTGCACTACAGGAGAGACAGATCACAGAGCCCCATGGTACCTACTGGTAGCAATCAGAGCCTACTCAGAAAAGCAGATTCCCAGAGTAATAAGGCACTGCTGCAAAATGTTCCAGAGTGCACTGGAGGAAAGCCCCTCCTGAGAAATCGCCACCTGAGTAGGTAATGTATGTGCCTGGCCCAGTTCCCCTCACCAGATGCTATTAAAAAGGTGAACTCTGAGTATTCATTCAATTAAATGCCCTAATATGTCACAGACTGCCTGGACATGAACAGTACTAGAAGCAAAAAGAGATTGCAGAGGACACAGGACTTGAAAGATGAAAGACTGGGCTAGAGCAGAGCAGAGGTTTTTGAATAGTTATGTTTGTAAAAGAAAAGCCACAAATTCCCTAGTGAAGAGGGGCTGGAAATTAACATTAGAACCCCAGTGCCTTATATTCTGTGGTGACTCAGCCTGGGTGCACGCAGTAGGGATTTACTGAGCCTGAGTGCATATGGTAAGGATGTAGCTTTAACTCTTCACGGTACTGGTTAAGGCCCCAAATTTAAGAATCCCTTCAGATGTTTTTATGGTCAAAATATGGATCATTATGAACTATATTGTGGTTGGGATTAAAAAGCACCACTATCTTTTTTGTTTGCTTGTTTTTCAGAGACAAGGTCTGGCTCTGTTGCCCAGGTTGGAGTATAGTAGCACGATCACGGCTTACTGCAGCCTTTAACTCCTGGGCTCAAGTGATCCTCCCACCTCATCTTCCTGAATAGTTGGGAATACAGGCATACAGGTATGCACTCCCCAATGTACGGCTAATTTTTTAATTTTTTTTTGTAGAGGCAGGGTCTTGCCATCTTGCCCAGGCTGGTGTCAAACTCCTGGGCTCAAGCAATCCTCCCACCTCGGCTTCTCAAAGTGCTGGGATTACAGGTGTCAGCCACTGTACCTAGGCAACACTATCATTTTTGAATGACTAAAAATGGCAGTAATACAGAAAGAATAATTTACTGCAAATTATTAAATCCATTAAAGACTCTGGTGAATTCTGGTTCCAATTCTTGATCAAGACACCCTTTTTTACAGCCCCTAAAGGGACATGCATAGGATATCTGCCTTTTCAAAGGTGGGGCAATGAGAAAGAAGTTGCTGAGAAGAGTCTGTTCTCACCACTCCAAAGAAAAGCAGCCAGCACAGTGAAAGAACAGCCATTGGGAGTGTGCACAGGCTGGCTCTCCCCTCCATAGTGGGGGGCCCAGCACAATCTCCACCAGCCTTCATCTTCTCTGTAAAACAGAAACTTCAACTGCCTGACACGGCTGTGTGGAAATTAAAAGGATGACCCATCCAGCACCTCACTACGCACCTGGCACCTGGAATACATTCTGCAGATGTTGGTTTCCACCTGTCTTCCCCTTTCATGGGGAGCCACAGTCTATCTTAATAATGTGCACAGAGGTTAACCAGCGTTTTTGCACAAGTGAGTGTTCTCTTCCTTCAGAAGCTGAGAAGACGGAGATGTGACCACCTGAGACGGCAGCCGTGGTTCTCGTCCATCCATGGCACACGACATGACATGCCTCACTCCTGCGGAGTGGCCCTGCTGCTGACACCCACATGGGTGCCTTCTCTCCACCATCCTCACAGATGCCTTGGGCTTGGGTGAGTGATTAGTCACTTGGGAGGAAGTGGAGCAGACTCTCATTTATGCAAAGCTCTTTGGCTTAGCGCTTAAACTCACAAGTGAGAGCAGTGTGCTGGCTGTCAAGACCTTCCATACCTGTTGCCTTAACCCATAGAAGGTGGCTATGGGCTCTGCAGCCTGGGGCACGGCACCCTCTGCGTACAGGTGAATGTCGTCTTGGACACTCTGTGCTGGCCAGAACCCAACCACTCCCCTGGCTTGGAGTTTCTTCTGACTTATCAGTGTGTTCAGCATATTTTGGGCATCATCGTAGACCTTTTTGGCCTCTTCACCTATTCGAAAAACATAGTAAGAATTCACTTAAAATACCCATCAAACAATGCTTCTTTTAAAAACCATTATCCCTCCTCAGTCACCTTCCCTCCTCACCCTTCTCTGTTTTCCTCAAATGCTTTCTGTTGTTTGCCGCTGACCTAGCTTAAAGTACAACAGCCAGGGTTTTGTGGTTCCTGCTAAGTGCAGCTCCCACAGTCTGCTTCTCCCAGTTCAAGCCACTTCAATTTTCCATTGGACAAAAGGCAGAGAGCCAAAGCTGTGGCTCCCCAAAGCATTCTGTCAGAGAGGACGAGAAAAAGCAGGCCAGATTCCTCACTCGCTGACATTCCTCATGCACGTACAACTCCATTGACTTCACAGTGACCTCTGGGAGACATGACCTGTGCCTTGTGTTCTGTGATGCTTTAAATCCCAACCACAATACAATTCATAACGACTGATATTTTGACCATAACAACATCGGAAGGGATTCTTAAATTCGGGGCCTTAAATAGTACTGAGAAGAGTTAAACAAGGACAGCTACATCCTTACCAGGTGCACTCAGGCTCAGTACATCCTTATTATATGCACCCAGGCTCAGACACTATAGAATACAAGGCACAGTGAGCACAAGGCACAGGTCAGGTCCTCCAGAGTCACTGTGAAGTCAGTGGAATTGTGTGTGCACAAGGAACACCAGTGGTAAGGAGTGAAGTGTGGCCCAAATCCTCATACTGGCTTCAGTGCTGCACCTGGCTGGCCTGCTCCGGGACCTGCAGTGGGGGCCAGGCTCCCAGGACTCTCTCGGTTTCTGGGTCTGTGAGACTGGGCCGCCCTGCCCACGGTAAGCAGCCTGTCCTACGGCCCCTGGACAGCTCAGCTGTGATGACTGAGGGGCAGTGCAGTGAGAAGCCCCTTGCCCACGACCATGTTCCTGGCTACCTGAGAGCTCCTGAGTCTCAGCACCCTAACACGCACACCCAGCCCCCGCTTCCAGGAAACTTGGCAAGAGGCTGGTTTCTCAGGCTCCTCGCAGCCCTAATCCCATGCTTCTGTGGGTCCGTCCCTCCTTGTTGCTCTGATCTGGCTACCACGTGATCCTATGAATGGCTCTGGATTTGGATTCCGTGTCTCTGTGGGTGGGTTTTGGGGTGAGGCTAGAAGTGAGAAGTGGGGGGTAGTAATTTATCACCTCACCTACTTCTCTGGTTTATCACCCCAAATCCCCATTCCCTCCCCAAGGCTGCAAGCAAAATGGACTCCCTGCAGTTCCCCAAATAGGCACATGTGCCTGTGCCTTCTCACACTGTCTCCTCTACCTGCAAGGTCCTTTTCTTCAACACCGTATCACATCTATAGTCCCACCACAGCAACTCCCACTGAATCCTCAAAAACAGTTCAAACACCACCTCTTCCAGGAAGCCTGCCCTGACCTCTCAGTCTGAGCTCTATCTTCTCTTCTTGTGCCCACAGGAGCCCAGGCAGGGCCCATTACTATTGGCCATGCCAGCTAGTCAGTACTAGATGGCAGGGATTATATCGTCTTCCATTTATACCTAGTGCCCAGCATGTAACTGATGTCAATAAACATCTATTAAAAGAAAAAAGTAGATACCAAATTTAGTTGATATAATAAGGACCAATCTAGCAGATTGAAAACCATTAAAAAGTTGGGCAGGTGAGCAATATGAAAGCGGCTATAATCTGCACAATCCAAATTCACTGCTCCTCACCAATTCCTGTCTTCAAAGTCACAATCCTACATCTTGAGTATCAGAGGCAGAAAGGAAGGACTTACTGCACTAACCTACTGTTTTGTCGTTAAATATCTTGGGAAAGCCTCGATTCGGGTACTTGCCCCGGAGCTGCCAGACATCAAAGAAAGGCTTCCAGTCAATGTAGTCCACCAGCTTCTGTAGGTCATAGTCTTCAAAGACCTGGGTCCCAATAAAGGTGGGCTTCACTACAGGAAAGAAGTATGGATGTCAATGCTGACGCGGGCACCCGCCTGATGGAGGCCTCCCTGCCAGCTCCTCAGTGCTCTGCCAGCTCCCACGCTCTGCCTCCCTCCTGTCACCCGTAGGAGTTGTTTTACAAAGAGGGGAACTTTAAATTATTGTGGAGAAGGAGTAATTCCACATTGAGTCTTAAATAAAACTGTTCTTCACATGCAGCTGATTGACTACACCACCCTTGGAAACTGTTCCCTCAACCTTTCTATCCCTAACCCCCGACCCAAGAAGGAAAGACAGATGGGTTAATCCTCACTTGTACAAATGAAGACAAGGTGAACATGAAGAACACTGCAGAAAGGCATAGAGAGTAAGCTACTTATCTCAAGTTTCAAAACCAGAAACAATAATCTATATTGCCTACTGATACATATGCCCAAAGTACAGGAAAATGAAGTCCCAAATTCAGGACTGCAGTGATTTCTGCAGGGGAGGAAGGGACACACATGGGACTTCTGATACATATTCCTCAATACATAATCCTCAACTCTGAGCACAGGTGCGACACAGGTGTGGTCAATGAAAGCTGATTTGAGATATTACCTTGGAAATACGAATTCAATTAATCTAACCCCTGTTGACTCTGCTTTGTTTTTTAAAAATTAGGTGGTAGGTTATGTCTTAAGCTGGCTAGTGGGTATGCAGGGACGTTTAATACATTGTTCTTTATACCTCCTGGTGAAGACTTCAGAAACAAATGATGCTGCTGGACTCTCTGGGGCAGGCAGAGCAGCCCCGCTGCTGCCCTCCAGCCCGCAGTGCGGTCCGCACCGAGGACTCTGGTCTGACATGGCAGGGTCAGGCTGGAGTCTCAGGTGTTGGCCCCATTGCCGTATCTGAGCCTTCCTGTCTCTCTACTTCCTGAATTGTAACCAGGCATCAGAGAACTTCCTATTCTACCCATCTCAGGGGCTCTGGGAGAATACAGAAGCGTCTAGAGTATTTTTCTCTCGTTTGACAGTAAAAGTGAGAGGGGAGAGCACAGGAAAAGCATGAGTAGCTTCTTCCTCTGCCTGGAAATCTCCACCTTTTCATACTTGCTCACAGTAGCCCTTTCCCATTTCTTCCTCATCATCCTTCTACTACATGGGACAATCCCCTCTTTGGAAATATCCTATTATGTTGGTTTGTTGGTACAAAAGTCTTTATAGTCCCCTTAGTAGAGAAACTAAAAGGAATCTACAGATAGACCCTTGATTCAAGTGTCCTCTCTCCTGGGAAGGCAGAGAGCATGCGCTGCTGCAGAGCCACTGAGGGACACTCTCTTGACCAAGCTCGTCTCCCAGAGTTTAAGAAATGCTTGAGGTTTTACCATCAGGGCCTTAAACGATGACCCTCCTTTACCCCCTATCAACTTCCTGCAACTACCTTAGGACTGGCTGTCCTCAGGTATAGTTCAGAGGGCCAGGCCTCAGGGCCCTATGGCCCTCGGGCAGCAGGACAGGCCCTGCAGTAGCCCCGTGCCAGAGGTTAAAGCGGCCACTCAAAAACCATCCCAACTGCTGCCAGGTCCTGTGGGCCTTTGGAGGCCTATTTCCAGCAAAATATGTTCTGGATGTTTGATTTGATCCAAACAGACTTGCCCTTGTGTTATTATTCCAATTTCACAGGGAAAGATACAGAGCAAATAATCATAGCTTGAACTGTATAGCAATTTATATTTTTTCAAAGATTTTCATGTACTATTTCACCCTCACAACATTTCCAAAAAGTACCTCCTTTTTTTAACACGGTAGAAACTGTCAAATGTGGAAGCAAGCTGCTCAAGGTCACTCCATGAGTCAGAGCCAGGAGCCACGTTGGGATGAGAACCCCGGCCTCCAGGCTCCCAATAGGGCAGTCTTTCCACTAAACCACGCTGAACTCAGCAGGGATGAAATTAGAACCAAGCATACCTACATTTCCAATTTAATCCTCTCAACTCTGCCAAGCATGTGTAGAACACAGATGTCATGAGCAATGAAAGCTGATTTGAGACATTACCTTGGAAATATGGATTCAATTAATATAACCCCTGTTCACTCTGTCTTGGTTTTGCATTTGTATCTCACGCCTCTCTGCGTCTGTCAAAACATCTTACACATTTTATTCCTTTGTGAATACCTATGTGAGGCAAGAAAGATAGCTAGAAATTTTAAAAAGGAGGAAACCAAATAAAAGAAACAGAAACATCCAGAGAGAAGACAAGAGAGAAAGCAAGAAATACAGGATCCTGCTTTGCTGCAGTGTTCTAAAGATGTGTGAATGCAAAGGCGCTTCCGATTTTAGACATTTCACGTCTGCCCTTGGGCCTGTCAAGAGACCCAGGCCACCTCAGGTAACAGTACTACCCAGACAGTTCCCCACAGAACTTCATTCAAGGAGATGGAGGCCCACTCAAGCACGGCACAGAGGAAAGAGCGTGGCTTTAGAAGACAGATCCCAGAGGGATTCCTAGTAACCTTTCAAGTTTTTACCCAAAACTCAGTTTCTTCAAATTAAAATGGGGTAATTCCCACGTCCATTACAGAGTTGCCTGAAAGACTCCGAGAGCTGCTGGGAGTCCATCCAGGACAGTATCTGGCACACAACACCTGCTCCATAAATGGTATCTACTCCCGTTCTTTCCAGACATCAGTCGCCCATCATCATTAGACACAGTTGAGAGTTGTTAGCTGATTTGATTTTATAGCCAAGTAAATGCATACATTTCCTCAGCACACTATCATTACCACATCCAGTCTTTCTATACTCCATAGCCAGACAGACCTGGGAGAGGTTCAGACAGCCAATCCATTTGGAAACCACTTTTTCTGGCTTGACTTAAGGGTAAGTATCTCCTATCCTGTTAAAAAACAAAGAAAAATTCGAGACTTTAGCTTTTCCACAGTTACCATGAAAACAGGTCCAAGAAGGCCAGTATGTAAGCTTTGCAAGAAAGCAAATGCTTTTATTCATGAGAATTCTTATCCTAAAAAGCTCTTTCTTTTCTGTCCAGTCAGTTTCACACTGGCACCAGAACAACAGACAGTAAAGACTCAAGAAGCATCCATCAACTATTGATATGTAAATACAAGCCTGGTTCTGCGGCCTGAACCTCAGGTACTAGGAAGGTGTCCTACCTGCACTTTTAGAACACCTGAGACCAGCTGTTAACTGGCCTTCCCTGGCCCACCCTGAGGAGCAGAAGGTAGAATTAAAGACACTGTCCACTGTGGGCAAACCTTAGGAGAGAAAAAAGCCAACCACTGCGCCTTGGCCTAGCTGGCACCTCAGAAGCAAAACAGCTTGTTTTCTTCATGCTGTTGATCTCATTTCACTTGCCTAGCAACTCCCAAAATGCCCCCACCAAAGCCCAGAAGGCAGATAACCAGAAACAAACGTTTCAGTGACTTCTAAAGCACAATTATGCCTGTTCTCCATGGGTTCCCTGAAGCTTATCAAGAGAGGAACAGTTTTTCAAACATCATTCTGCACAGTCAGTGTTGGGCAGTCAGGGAAAGAGGCTTATACTGGTCCTGCCTCATGTTTCCATTTTCTTCCATTAGCTCCTCAAGAATGGGGATCTATGGGAGTCATTTCAGCACACTGTTTCAGTGCCTGTTTTCCTGCTGAGTATGAACTCATGTTTTATTCATTATCATAGCTCTCAGATCTAGCACAGCCCCTAACACCTACTGGGTACCCGATAAATGTTTGGCTCAATAAATAAAATTCATTTTAATATAACCAAAAATTATTTGGGAACTTAAGACACTGAAGACCTCTGATTTGAACTGGAAGACAGAAATTCTCTAAAATGATCCCAAGCCTTTTACTCTCCTCAAAACCATTTTTAAAAGTCACATTAAAAACTAGGATCATAAAAACTAGTCACATTAAAAACAAGCAAAGATCTGTTTCTACTACTTACCTTGAGAGACTCATAATGGTCCTGTCTAATATCTTCATATTCTTCCATGATTTCCTCAAAGTATTAATCCTTTAGATTTTCATCTAACAGTTGAGAACACTGAAAATGCAAGATAAGCATAGATCAGCAAAAGATGATAAAACTGGGGCACTAACAGTGAACTCTGGTGACACCTCCTTCAGGAAGGCAGCTTCTTTTAACTTCATTTCTTCTCCCTTCACTAACTGTGCTAATTCCTGCCTGGTGTGCAGGAAAGGGTAAACTCAGTGGGCTTGAGGTGTTCAATCACTACACAAGCCAAAGAAAGGACCGGTCCTTGACTGTTTTCTGGAAGACAAACTCTAAACCCTTGGGATAGCCTGCCTGATAAGACAGTCACTGTATACCTGGAACCCTGGGCCATGTTAGATGGTTTATGCTAACAGTCTGATTTACGGTGGGGCGCCTTAGCTCACGCTTCTGCTTGACCTCTGCAGGGACTGAGACTGAGCAATTAAGGCTAGTCACATGGGCATTCTGGGCCTATGTGACCAACCCCCACACCCAGGACATGAAGGCTCAGGTAAGCTTCTGGGTTGGGAAACCTCCTTACATATTGTCGCATATCACTAGCGGAAGAATTAAGCACCATCCAGATTACTCTATAGAGAGATGACACCCAAAAGCTTATACCTGGTCTCTCCTGCATTCCATCCTTTGTGGCTTTGGCCTTCCCTGATTTTAACCTATATCCTTTCACAGTAATAAACCATGGTCATGAGCATAACAGTGTTTCTGGGTTTTTTGTGTCCTTCTAGCAATCTTTGAACCTGAAAGTGGTCTTGGGAACCCTCTGGGTTAAGTAACCCCCAACTCAATGTTTCAAAGATATTCCATTCATCTACTTTCCACAGCCGTTTAGTATCAATTTATGTATCTACTTCCCTTGCTAGAAAGGTCCATGAGAGCTGCAATCACACATCAACTACCTTCATGCCCCTGATGCCTAGCCCAGTGTCTGGAGGTGCATTCTCACTGTCTGCTGAGGGGATGAGGCTAATCTTTATAGTCCACTGTAAATTTCTACTAAAATTGGAAAGGAAACCAACAATCTGAGAAAACATGAGTCTACTCATTAAATTGTAAAACTAGGTTCAGCTACATATTATCCATTACTATGATTATCACATTGATAGAAGAACAGCTACCATCAAAGCACATAATGATATGACATAGAAAGAAGAAATGGCAACTATTGATCACATCAGTTAAAAAATAAACGTAGCACTGCCCTCTCCCTGCACTCTGCAGCAGGATTATGTAACACACAAAAAGGTAAGAAAGTTCAATATGTTCATCTGATCTTAAGGAAGTTAGACTGAATGATGGTTAAAACCAGCTTTAAAAGTCTATTAACTAACTCCACATGGGTTTTCTAAGTATCTCTAATAACAATCCAATCATCTATGAGTTAGTATGAAACAACACTTTATTCAGGAATACAATCAGAAAAGGCCATTGTGGCAGGCCAAAAATAGGTTTCCAAACGGTGTTCACACTACAGAGTATTTCCCAGCCTTACATTAAACTCACCTCAATGGAGTTCTTGTCTAGGAAACCCAGCACAGCCCAATGAAACAAGAAGGGAATGCCTACTCTGAAATCCCTGAAGTACACGTAACCAATGTCTTAAAACCTTCTTAGATTTTGCTAGATTATACACTCTGAGAAAGCAAAACCAGATGTCCTCGACATTCAGAGAATCTACAAACCCCCTGATGTTGGTGCTACTGGGTAGACAGAACATACCAATGCAGTTTGCTGGCACCTTCCACAACCCCATGGAGCCCGCTGCTCCCAGAGCCGCAGTGGCAGGCCCCTTCCTGCCCAGTCGGACTTACTTGATGGAAACAAGTTCATGATCAATATATGTGCGCTAACTTACGTGATCCTTCCACCAAAAAACCAAATCCATCATGTGTTTTCATGTACGTGATGGATTTGATTTTTTAGTGGAAAAAAAATCAAATCCATCATGGGGACATATCACTGGGACATATCAGTTTATATTTTCCTTCATTTTAAAAAATTGTATTTCATGGCAACAGCCACACAATAAGAGGGAATAAATTGAAAAGATATTTTATAATTTAAAAATATAAATTTTGGGAGAGGTTTTAAAGAATAAAATATTTTCTGGGTTTTAAAGAATAAAATATTGGCACCTTGTTTTCTATTAAAGAAGAAAAAAGGAAGGAAGGGAGAATCCTTAGGTCTAAATCTCTAACCATTAAGTATTTGTGGAATCTTACAAATACATAAGACCGTTGCTAAAATGTGATCCTGTTCCATGTTCATTTCAGTTAGATCAAAAGGGCCTGAGCCAATGAGCCCACAACCAACTCAAACAAATTATACCACTGGCTCCTGAAGTGTCACTAGCAGTTACTCAAATGATTTATCATCTGACTTATGTTTGAGTACTTTCAGAACATGATTGTTTCTTTGCACACGGAGGAGCTAACTGGAGCTGCTGGCTGCGTGGCTGGACTAAACTGTAAAGAACACCAACACCTCTTCCTCATTCTCTGCCTGGCTTTCAGCAAGGTCTCACTGCACTAGCTCTTCAAGATGGTGAAGGAGGGCTGGGCACGGTGGCTTATGCCTGTAATCCCAGCACTCTGGGAGGCCCAAGTGGATGGAGCACTTGAAGTTAGGAGTTTGAGGCCAGCCTGGCCTACATGGTGAAAAAATTAGCCAGGCGTGGTGGCACACACCTGTAATCCCAGCTACTCGAGAGGCTAAGGCAGAAGGATTGCTTGAACTGGGAGGCAGAAATTGCAGTAAGCCGAGATCACACCATTGCACTCTAGCCTGGGCAACAGAGCAACACTCATCTCAAAAAAAAAAAAGATGGTGAAGGAGCTTGTCCTCCAAACATGGACTCAAGGGGGCTGATTCTTTCCTCCACCTGTAGAGAAAAGTTTAGCACATGCACCTAAATGGGTCCAAAAGTCTTGCCTCTGAATGGAAATGGTTCAGGGCTATGCATCAGTGTTTGAAAATAATGCCAAGTGTTAAGAAGAGGCCCACTGCTCTCAACCATGGTCCTGACATAAGCCTCTATGGAGCACAATCCAAGAATAAGAAACAAAAATTGTTTTAAAGTTGAGTTGTAAAAATGCAGCTTATTTGCATATTTGTCTACATCGATGGCAAATAATTACAATTTTATGATCCCTGCCTGAGTTAATTTTATCCTTTTTAACAAAAGAGAATTGTTAAACAAGTTTAATTTAACATAGAGTAAAATAACCTGCATTCAAATCCCACACCTGCCACTTGACACATGTGTGGTCTCAGCAGAGTTACTAATCTCTTTATTCCTCTGTTTCCTGATCTCTACACTGCGGACAATAAAAATATCTACCTCGTGAGGTTATCCTTAGGATAAAATAAAATAATTCACGTAAAACACTTAGCTCAGTACCTGGCACACTACACATTTTCAGTAATGTTAGCGATTATTATATAACTTTCACATAAATAAATGCACAGATCTGAAATAATTTCTTTGGAAGATAGCTCAGGAAATGTGGCCACCCTAGTCCAGGTCGCGTGACATCACTGGAAGTCTCACAGATCACTAGGCCACCTCAGTAACCTTCCTCACCTGAAGAAAGGTTGGACTAGATCTGTGGTTCTCAAACTGTGCTCTTCCAATGAATAAGAGGGGTGGGATGAAGAATGGAAAGGGCAGCTCAACTCTTCTCTGCCTTAGTTTGTTAAGTGATGTCTTACCGGGAAATTCTGCCACACTGAATTTCCAGGTAAGACATCACTTAACGGACAAAAGATTCTGTGGCTGAAATCAATTTGGAAACCGCTGGACCACGCTGTCTCTTGGGTGCCCCCCAGCTGTTATATCCCATTATTCAGTGAAAACAATGAAATCTATAACAGGATAGAATGTTAGGCTTTACTGAAGGAGAAAAGCAGAGAAAGACACATGGGTGAATTGTTTACGATGTTCACTGAGAAACAGAAACTATTGTTCCGGGTTTTAAATATCTAGCAGATGTTTTTCTGTCTCTGGGTAGGGTCAACTAGGACACTTTCAAGTTTGTTTTTCTATCTGGAAAAAGGTCATTTAAAAATCCAACATTCCTTTTAGACAGTCAAGTAAATATCTATTCATGTTTGTGAGTGGGTGAAACCTTTGTCTGGTTAGCGTCCAAGTCAAAGGTGTCTCGGTGCCCGGTCGTCTACCTGTCTGCTGCTCAGTTCTGTAACTGTCTTGGAAAGTACAGGACATGGTCACCTGGACCTCCTTCCAGAAGCAGTCACTGTAGAGGCTGCTCTCTGAGCTTTATTTAGTAGAAATGAATAAAGATGAATAGATCTTACTGTCTTTACAACACATCTGGAATAAAATGTGAGGTCACCCACTTACCACCACCACACTCTTAGACGCGTCCAGCACATGGATTACAGGCGCACTGTATCTTGGAGCTATTTTAACTGCTGTGTGGGTTCTAAAAAGAGGGGTCAGAAAGAAAACATATCCATCAGCACTGACAGTTCCTACACAACTCTTGTTCAGAGCCATTAGAGAGAATGTATTTCTACAGAGCTTTCCAGAGAAAGATTTCAAGTTGCTTACCTACAAATATTGAACTTCAAATTTCCCTTGTAAAACACGAATGACTTTTTCCCTACCCTAAGATGGGAAACCTGGCCCAGGTTCTGCAGAAGTCCGTGGCAAAATGAGAAAGACCTTGTCCTTCGCTCCACCAACAAGGGACTGAGCCTGTGCATGACCTGGGGCTCATTAGCAGCCTATGCGACCTAAAGGAGGTAACCAGTCCCAGGAAATCACACAGCTGTCATCAAGGTCAAGTTGAGTTCCCTCCTCCAAATGGGCTGGGATAGCAGCCAGGGCCCCTAAGGAACTGGGAAGCAGGCAGAGGACACAGGACATGGCTGTCTAGCAGCTGCTCCCCTATTCATGGGAGACATCAACACTCCTTGGCCCCAATCCCACCTTGTACTCGCAGCATGGAACCCCAAACCTGAAATTCAATACAAAATAATACAGAGAGGCAAAAGCAAGAAAAATCTTTTATTTTTAATATTTAAGACTAGCTCAGCCCCAAATCCCTACTGCCAAACTTGTAAATGTTGGTATTACGAAGAAACACCCTTTCATTCTTAAAACTACCTAATTAACTGAAGTGGAAAACAAACTGCCCTCTGATTACTAAATGTTTATAGCAATAGGACAGACTATAGATCTGCTATTTCATGATAGGACATAACGAATTAAAGTGAAAACTGAAAATGTGTATAGTCTCCCTAACAGTGGTTAATCCAGAACCCTGGAGAGGGAGGAGAAGGGTAGACTGTCCACATCCCACTTCAAAGGGCAGTCAGCAGCAGTCCCCACAAGATGGACAGTGCATTACGTCTTTTCTCCTCTCTCCTCCTCCCCAGAAGCAGCAGTACCCTTCCCCGAGTCAAGTGCTTTCATATTCTTCCCTTCAACAAAAAGGTATGTTTGGAATATTATCTAGAATATGCTATTATATGAGAGAGAAAAAAAGTAGCAGAATACCATGTTTAATGCAATTGCATTTTTTAAAAAACACCACTCTCTATCTTTTGCAACCAACCAACCAATCCTACATCTAAGTTTCTATATAGTTAGAAAAAAACACAGGGAGATACACATCAAAGTGTCCACAATGGTCATATGGGGGTTAGAGGTGAGGCTGAAGGTGGGAAGAGAGAGACTCAATTGTACTTTACATTCCTCTGAATTGTTTGACATGGTCTAGTAAACGTGGATTATTGAGGTAATTTTTAAAAGCCAAGAGATTATAATAGGTGTAATATATGTATGAGTGTGTTTTTAACAGGCTTCTCGAAGAAGGCGCTAAAAACTCCAGACAAGACCAGTAACACTTCACCTGTTCCACCTCCCTAACAGTATCTCCACTCGTAAACAGGACGTAAAGGACTACAAAGCCTTAAGCTATGAGAACTGAGCTGGAAGACTGGCATTCAGGCATAAGCCAGTGAATCAAGAGCCATCTTTTGGACGCGGAAGGCTGGAGTATGGAGTGGCAGGGGGTCCAGACCATGGCCCTTGGGGCAGCTGAATGAACTCCATGGCCTCCTGAGACCCTCCTGTTTTATGTCTAATGTGTGCTCAGGGACCAAAGATTAGATGGTATCTTGGGTATTCTGTGAGGTCCCAGGAGGATATTTAAACAGATGAAAAAGCAGTTAGAGAAGACA
>CAUYQU010065144.1:0-16531 GCA_963574635.1 Cheracebus regulus | reverse complement strand
GCGAAGTTCTCGTGTTGTGTTTTTCAGCTCCATCAATTCACTTATATTCTTCTCTAAGTTGTCCATTCTCGTTAGCATTTCGTTAAATCTTCTTTCAAGGTTCTTAGTTTCTTTGCATTGGATTAGAACATGTTCTTTTAGCTCACAGAAGTGTCTTATTATCCCCCTTCTGAAGCCTGACTCTGTGAGTTCATCACACTCATCCTCCGTCAGGCCTCGTTCTCTTGCTGATGAGGAGCTGTGATCCCCTGTAGGGGGAGAGGCATTCTGATTTCGGGTGTTCTCAGCCTTTTTGCACTGGTTTCTTCCCATTTTTGTGGATTTATCCACCTGTCGTCTTTGTAATTGCCGACTTTCAGATTGAGTCTCTGAGTGGACATCCGGCTTCTTGGTGATGAAGTTTTTTCTGTTTCTTAGTTTTCCTTCGGCGGACGCCCCTTTCCCACAGAGCCGGGCCTTCCCGGGTTCAGCTGTGCTTGCTCTCAATCCTCAGCGCTTCCAGCTTTTCTCCTTGTGGGGATGGGACCAGTCAAGCCTGACTAAAAGGGCACCCAGTCCCATACACTCCGCACCGAGAAGTGCCGCGCCGGCCAAAAGAGTCGTGCTGGCGACCCATGTGGCTCCTTCGCAGGGAATCTCCCAGTTTGTGGGCATCAAAAATTCGTCTGCATTTGCGGCATCCACTCGCTCTCTGCGCTTTCACTGGGAGCTACAATCCTGAGCTGCTGCTACGTGGCCATCTTGGATCTCTCCAAAACTTTTTTTTTTTTTTTAAGACAGGGTTTTACTCTGTCACCCAGGCTTGGGTGCGGTGGTATGATCATGGCTCACTGCAGCCTCAACCTCCCTGGGCTCAGTTGATCCTCCCATCTCAGCCTATATGTGCATACCACCATGCCTGGCTAATTTTTCTATTTTTTGTAGAAATGAGGTTTTGCCATGTTGCCCACGCTGGTCTCAAATTCTTGTCTCAAGCAATCTGTCTACCTCAGTTTCCCAAAGTGCTGGGATCACAGAAGTGAGCCAGCACACTCAGCCTGCATTTAAAACTCCTAATCAGCTTTTTAGTATTCCACTTTTAAATATTAACAGACAACCAAAGACCACCAGATATACAGAAAAGCACTAACATAAAAAACAGAATTCAGATCCTATTTATACCAGAAGAAATTTGGGGCTCCAAATGAAAAGTTATTTAAAAGAAAACATAAGTATGCTTGTCTTCATCAAAGTTTGTCAATGGTAAATCTATCAGGTGAACCTCAGCCATCAACCTGAGGATAAATAGGACTCTCCAAACCTAGGGTTTGTTTTATTGATGGCTATTCACTTCATGGGGGCAAGAGGTACAATAAAAAATAATTTGCTAAGTCCAGCAAGATGCTGCACTGTAACTGCATTTATTTTTCTGATTCCGAAGACATCTGTTGTGAATGGATCCATATATGAATAAATTGCATGTTACAATGAAGGTACTAAAAGAAACTAATGGGTCATAAACAAAGTATTAAGAGATGCATCATCGTGTCTACTAATCATTGATGCTACAAAATGTAGTTAGATTTTTGAATGAGGAGGAAGGTCTCTAATGCCACGGTATTTCCCCTTCAGAGGTCAGAGAGAACTTCACACAAAACGTGGTGCTTGAGAAGAGTTTTAAAGAGAGAGTAGAAGTTTGTCAGGCAAAACAGAGGAACAGAAAAGAGGGAAAGTGTAACACAAAAGAAAGACCACCAAGCGCCAGTCTAAATGAGCACAGAAGAGTCAAACTGCAATAGTAGTATCACAAGGGCAATAGAAGTGAGCCTGAAAGGTCAAGAAACACTTTGTAGCCCAAGCATGGTGGCTCATGCTTGTAATACTAGCACTTTGGGAGGCCAAGGCTCATGGTTCCCTTGAGCTTAGGAGTTCGAGACCAACCTGGGCAACATGGCAAAACCCTGTCTCTACTAAAAATACAAAAATTAGCTGGGCATGGTGGCATACACATATAGTCCCAGCTACTTAAGGGGCTGAGGTAGGTGAATGACTTTAATCCAGAAAGCAGAGGAGGCAGAGTGAGAGTGGCTATAATCTTCCAAGCTATGTACTAGCTGTTCCCAGAAGGCGGTTCTCATACTTACCAACTTCAGGTTCTGTTCTCAGCTTACTGTGAAGCAAATTATTCCATCTCTAAGACACCAGTGACTACCAGAGATACTCTAATGATCCCTGAGGAAATCAGCAGCTCAAGGCCTCTACCTTCAGGTTCCTCCTAAGGTCTTCTTTAAGCCTCTACCCTCAGGTTCCTTCTCAGGTCTTCTTGAAGCAGACAAACACTGTGTTATGTTAGTTTATCAGAAAGTATTTCTCAGTCTGGTTTCAAGGAAGACAGGAATCTGCCCCAAGCCTTCACTTTCCAATGTCCAATGATGGTGGCAAATTCTAGCCACTTCTTAGAACCATATTAAACTAACACGTGTACACAAACACACTTGCATGAATGTCTGATTTCCCCATGTGTACTCCTTGAGGAGATAGGAAGAAAATTAGAAGGGAATATTTAATGAGCACCAACTTAACACTTGTAGTAGTCTCTCATTTAATCCTCACTGTACTTTGGGCAACATGGTATCTATAACTTCATTTTTAGAGATGAAGAAACTATTGCTCAGAGATTTAATGATTTACCCAAGGTCTGAGACTTGAAGCCACATGTCTGAATTGACCAACACTTTTCTACTACCTCATGTCAGGTTCCCCATATCATTTTTTATTCATTACTAAATATTCACTCAATACAGTCTGTTGAATTATACTAAGTCACTCACTGAACAAATTAGCAACCAGTAAAAGCAATCGAACAGAAAAACAAAGGACAAATGAAAAACTTGGATAATGGATGCAGGTTCCAAAAAAATTTAAAAAAAGAGAGAGAGAGTGAAGCAGCAACATCAACCCCAACAAGCTCTTTGGAGCCCTAACTAATATTGGCAAGGATTGAAATAGCCAAAATGCATGTTGATAGATCTCCATTCCAGAATTTTATCTCCTCAGCCAGCCCAGCAGAATCCCTGGTAAATTACTGCCAGTCAGGCACACATCACAAATGAATTACAATAAGCAGATGTAATCTTTCCCTGTAGCCTTCCCACTCTTAAAAACCACTAGGAACTAAAGAAAGCTTTTGTTCTCCATCTGATATGCCCTTGCTGTTAAAGGGAAATTGGGTTTGAGAAGCAGATGGCTTGTCAAAGAGCCTAAAACCTAAAGTGAAAAGGAAGTAATTTACGAAAACCAAACATTCCAAAAGAGAAACCAAGCTTCTCTGAGGTAACAAAGAGTGTCTTCATCGTCATGACTTGCCCTCTAAACACAGCGTACCCAAAGCACCTTGTCAGAGGGCCTGAGGCGAAGACTCAGACTAGCTCTATCCACATTCATCTAGATTTTTCTTGGCTGTGCATTTCAATCTGCTATGCAACTTAAGTCCCTTCCTCTCTCTGGGTCTTCTTCTTCTCACCTAAGTCAACAGTTAAATGGTACAACATTTAACTTAAAGAATCAATTGAATTAAATGATCTCAAACACTCCAGGAATATTAAGAGTCTTTATTTATACTTTTTTTTCTTTTTCTTTTTTTGAGACGGAGTCTCGCTGTCACCCAGGCTGGAGTGCAGTGGCGCAATCTTGGCTCACTGCAACCTTAGCCTCCCAGGTTCAAGCGATTCTCCTGCCTCAGCCTCTGGAGTGTGCCATCACGCCTGGCTAATTTTTTGTATTTTTAGTAGAGACAGGGTTTCACTATGTTAGCCAAGATGGTCTCGATCTCCTGATCTCGTGATCTGCCGGCCTTGGCCTCCCAAAGTGCTGGGATTACAGGCATGAGCCACCGTGCCCGGCCTATTTATTTATTTTTGAGACAGAGTCTCACTGTGTCACCCAGGCTAAAGTGCAGTGGTGCAATCTCAGCTCATGGCAACCTCCACCTCCCGGGGTTCAAGCCATTCTCCTGCCTCAGCCTCCTGGAATAGGTGGGACTACAGGTGCATGCCACCACGCCTGGCTAATTTTTTGTATTTTTAGTAGAGAAGGGGGTTTCACTGTGTTAGCCAGGATGGTCTCAATCTCCTGACCTGAGGTGATCCACCCGCCTCAGCCTCCCAAAGTCCTAGTATTAAAGGCATGAGCCACCCCACTCAGCCACAATCAAGACTCTTTACTAGACAAGAAGCTCTTATTGCTCCTTCTAGCTACACTCTCAGGACTAATAGTTCACCTCTACCTGTCCATCAGCCACTTTTAAGCCAAGAGCATCCTTTACAGTGCAGCTCACCATCTGTGCTGGATGCTTCATTAAGTGTAAAGCTGATACTGTACTTTGTTAGAAGGCTAGTGCACAAATGTTACCTGGAGATGAATAAATCATTCCAGTTGTGTTGGGTTGCAATTGCAAGGGCAGCATCTGTGAGTCTGAAAACAGATGGTCTTATAAGGATGGAGGATTTGGCTCTTATCTGATTTTCCTAAGGCAAGCAGGTTTGGATCAGCAGGAAGCCTGACTGGGAAGTGCCAGTGTAGAGCTAGCATCCAGTGATGAGGAAAGACAACAGAATTGCACATGCAGTTTCTTTCCATAATAAATGAATATATCAGAGGATGCAATTACCAAAATCCCAAGCTCTTATTTTTGTACCTACTCATCAACTTCTAAATCATTTTATTTTTCGTCCAACACTTTCTTATTTCAACACAAAGATGTGCTCAGAGAAACTACCTAGTAAAGCCTGGCACAAAGTAAGAACTTTAAGATCTGCTGACTAAAACAAAGAAAAACAAATTGAAATGTTTTAATAAAAGTAGAAAAAATGCCTATGACACTGTCAATAATAGTAGGTGTGCATTAAACCCATGTTAATGTTTGAGGTCTAGGTATTTTACATACGTTCTCTTATCAATTCTCAAAGCAACCTTTATTTCATTATCTCCATTTTATACATAAGAAACTTAAGTTGAGAAAAGAAAAGATACTCTGCCCAGAGTCAGACATCAAATTAACTAATGGAAGTCAGAACTAACCCCCACTCCTACACCTATCAAGGGCTAAATGACTCCACAACTCTGCATTTTGTCTGCCTCCTGCTCAACCAGTTGCCTTCTTACTATTCCACAAAACGCACCTGGCTCATTCCTACCTCTGGATCTTTCTACTTGCTGTTTCCTCTGCTGAACTCTCCTACTATATCTTCTCATGGCTTACTACTTAAAATCATTCAGGTCTCTGCTCAAATGCAACCTCTTCAGAGAGGCTTTTCTTGATCATTCTCCCAACATATGCTGTTCCCTTATCTTGCTTTATTTTTTTTTTATGGCCCTTACATTTTATGTATGTGTGTATATATACATACACATTTTTTTTTTAGAAGGAGTTTTACTCTTGTTGCCCAGGCTGGAGTGCAATGGCGCGATCTCGGCTCACTGCAGTCTCCACCTCCCAGGTTCAAACAATTCTCCTGTCTCAGTCTCCTGAGTAGTTGGGATTACAGGCATGCACCACCACACCTGGCTAATTCTGTATTTTTAATAGCAACAGGGTTTCACCATGTTGGTAAAGGCTGGTCTCAAACTCCTGACCGCAGGTGATTTGCCTGCCTCAGCCTCCCAAAGTGCTTGGATTATAGGTGTGAGCCACCTTACCCAGCTTTTTTTTTTTTGGATATGGAGTTTCGCTCTTGTTGCCCAGGCTGGAGTGCAATGGCGTGATCTCGGCTCACCGAAACCTCTGCCTCCCAGGTTCAAGTGATTCTCCTGCCTCACCCTGCCAAGTAGCTGCAATTACAGGCATGCACCACCACACCTGGTTAATTTTGTATTTTTAATAGAGACAGGGTTTCTCTATGTTGGTCAAGCTGGTCTCGAACTCCCAACCTCAGGTGATCCAAACACCTCAACCTCCCAAAGTGCTGGGATTAAAGGTGTGAGCCACTGCACCTGGCCACATTATATTCTTTATTAATGTGTTTGTTTACTGTCAGTCCCCCGCTTCCCACGCGCCCCCCCCCTCCCCCCCACTCCCCCGGCTGAATGAATGACCTGTGAGGGCAGGAACTTTGTGTTGGTTACAATTGTATCTCTAGCACTTTGAACAGTGACCACAGCAGGCGCTCATCAAATATTCACTGAATAAATAATTAAATTAGGCTGGGTACGGTGGCTGATGCCTGTAATCCTAACACTTTGGGAGGACAAGGCGAGCAAATCATCTGAGGCCAGGAGTTCAACACCAGCCCAGCCAACACGGTGAAACTCCCTCTTTACTAAAAATAAAAAAAATTAGCTGGGTATAGTGGTGCTGCCTATAGTCCCAGCTACTCAGGAGGCTGAGGCAGGAGAATCACTTCAACCTGGGAGACGTAGACTGCAGTGAGCCGAGATTGCACTACCGCACTCCAGCCTGAGCGACAGAGTGAGACTCCATCTCGAAAAAAAATAATAAACAATAATAATTAAATCATATGTACTCACAATCACAGAGCTCTATAATGTTAGTGTAAAATGGTAGTTGCTACAGACTAGAAAGACCACAGGCTTTGAGATCAGGCAGAGCTGTATTCAACTTTCTTACTGATTATGATAGTGTAACTTTGGACAAGTCCCTAAACTTCTTTAATCTCCTCATTTGTAAAATAAGTATAAATATATAGGTCCCGTAGATCTGTTATGATAATTAAATAAGATAAACTCATGAAAATGCTTTGTGTAAAGTATAAAGTATTATAGAAATGTTTATTATGATGATAGGACAGAGTTTAGAGACAATCTAGTTAATCACTTCAGAGATCACCCCAAGGCCCTAAAAGGTAAAGTGAACTATCCAATGTCCCACAGTTACTTAAAACCAAACCATAATTAGACTCTAAGATTCCAGGTGACCACACTAGGACAGCTGGCATTACCCACCACAGATTACCTGACTCAGGTACTCCACTTTCTCTTGGTTCCTCCCCTACCTCACTGGCTACTCCCTTGATCTTCTCAACCTCTCTATGTTACAGTGTCCAGAGTTTGGCAGTCAGATCTCTTCTTTGCTCTAAGCACATAAATTTCTTAGGTGATCACATCTACTCCATGGCTTTATATATGCTAATGACTCCCAAATTTTTAGCTCCAACTTGAACTTATCTAAATTTCAGACTTGTATATCCAACTGCCTGACATCTTTTGGTTACCTAATAGCCATCGTAAAATGTAATTACGTCCAAAATCAAATGTCTGACTCCTTCCTGCAAACCTGCTCCTCCCAGTGTTTCCATCTCTATAAATGGCAATCCTAGGCAGGGCGCAGTGACTCATGCCTGTAAGTCCAGCAATTTGGGAGGCCGAGGAGGGTAGATCACCTGAGGTCAGGAGTTTGAGACAGGTACCAAAAATACAAAAATTAGCCGGGCGTGGTGGTACACACCTGTAGTCCCAGCTACTCATGAGGCTGAGGCAGGAGAATCACTTGAACCCAGGAAGCAGAGGTTGCAGTGAGCCAAGATCACACCACTGCACTTCAGCCTGGGGAACAAGAGCAAAACTCCATCTCAAAAAAAAAAAAAAAAAAAAAAGGCAATTCTAATCTTGTAGTTGCTCAAGGCAAATACCTCCGAATCTTCTTTGACTACTTTACTTTCAAAATCTCATCCAACCTATCAGCAAATACTTGTCAGCTCTACTTTCAAAACATATACAGATTCTAACCATTTCCTACCATTACTACACTGGCTCAAGCCTTCATTATTAAGTATTGTTAACAGCCTTCTATCTAAAGCCCCTACTTCTATCCTTGCCATCTGCCTATCCTGTCTCTCTCTCCCCAGAAGTCAAAAATGATCCTTTTAAATTCAGTTTGGAGCACTTAACTCCACTCTGTTCAAAACCCTGCAATGAGTTATCATCTCAGAGTAAAATATAAGGTCATTACCATGATTTACAAGACTCCAGGAAATCTAGCTCCCTTCCACCTATCTAACTTACCCCTTAGCACTCTCCTTGCTCCATACCGAAGTAAAATTAAATTTTAACATCAACATTTGTGTTGTTTAGAAACCATTCTGAGGGGGCCAAAAGCACAGAGACCAAGAAGAACATACTAGCCTTGGATGGCTTAAAGTAAACAGAAAAATTCTTCCCTTCTTGTTATTCTTTGACAAACCAAGTACATTCTCACTTCAAGGACTTAGTACTTACAGTTCTCTCTGTGTAAAGCATTCTTCCCTTGAATTATCAATATAACTTGCTCCTTTATTTCATTAAGATCTCTACTCAAATTTCACCTCATCAGCGAGGCCTAAGTTAACTGATTATATCTAAAATAGCTCCCTCCCTTTCAATCACTCCCTTTTCCCCTACCCTGCCTAATTTTTTACGCTCTACCCACTAGAACACAATTTGAAAGCAGGGACTTTATTTTATTCATTGCTGTAACCCCAGAGCTAAGATCATATTGTAAGTGTAATCAATTCCAGTAATCACTTTCAGCCATTTTTTTTTTTTTGAGACGGAGTCTTGCTCTGTCGTCCAGGCTAGAGTGCGGCAGCACAATCTCAGCTCACTTCAACCTCTGCCTCCCAGGTTCAAGCAATTTTCCTGCCTCAGCCTCCCGAGTAGCTGGGATTACAGGAACCCACCACCACGCTCAGCTAATTTTTAGTATTTTTAGTAGACACGGGGTTTCGCCATATTGGCCAGGCTGGTCTTGAACTCTCGACCTCAGGTGATCCGCCTGCCTCAGCCTCCCAAAGTGCTGGGATTACAGGTGTGAGCCACTGTGCCTGGCCCATTAATTGTTCTTTAACTATATCTTAAGTCTTCAATCTGGTCTTACCCTAAGCAAACTGAATATTCTTTGAAAATGGCCATTTTCTAGATATCCTGAGTACTTTCAATTCAACCTGAGAGAAGTAACCAAAAAAAAAAATGGAAAAATGATAAGATTAAGCTATATTTATTTCCTCTGGGTCTCTCTTATAATCAACTAACAAATCAGTATTAATAAGCACTTTGGGGTGCAGAGTACCATCTTACTAAAGAAGGATATCACCAAGCTAAATAGTAAAGCATAATGAAATACATAAAGTATCTCACATCTTTAATCCCAGCACTTTGGGAGGCCAAGGTGGGAAGATCAATCAAGCCCAAGAGTTTGAGACCAGGCTGGGCAATGCAGTGAGACTCTAACTCTACAAAAAATAAACAAAATTAGCTGGGTATGGTGGCACATGCCTGTAGTCCCAGCTAACTGAGAGGCTGAGGCAGGAGGATCACTTGAGCCGAGGAGTTTGAGGCTTCAGTAAGCTATGATCCTACCACTGCAATCCAGCCTAAGTGACAAAGCAAGATTCAGTCTCTTAAAAAAAAAAAATAGGAACAAGGTAAGCAATGAGCTAATGAAAAGTTGTTCAGCATCATTAGCCATCAGGGAAATGCAAAATCAAACCAAAATGAGATATCATTTCACACCGACTAGGCTGGCTAAAAGAAAAAAGACAAACAACAAGTGATTACAAGGATGTGGAGAAAATAGATTCTTCATACACTGCTGGTAGGAATGAATGTGAAGTGGTACAGCCACTGTGGAAAACAGTTCCTCAAAAGGGGTAATCATAGAGTACCACATGCTCTAACAACTCCACTCCTAGATGTATACCCAAGAGAAATAAGAAACCTATGTCCACATAAAAACTTATATGCTAATGTTCATAGCAACATTACAAATAATAGCTAAAAGTGGGAACCATCCAAATGTCCATCAACTGATAAACGAATTAAAAAGTGGCATATCCATACAATGGGATATTTAGCGATAAAAAGGAATTAAGTACTGATACATACAACAACATGAATGAATCCTGAAAATACATTTATATATATATATATATATATATATGTTTTGGTTTTTTTGTTTTTTTTTTTTTGAGACAGTCTCCCTCTCTTGCCAGGCTGGAGTACAGTGATACAATCTGGCTCACTACAACCTCCACCTCTTGAGTTCAAGAGATTATCTTGCCTCAGCTTCCCGAGTAACTGAGATTACAGACATGCAATACCACGTCCAACTAATTTTTGTATTTTTAGTAGAGATGGGATTTCACCATGTTGGCAGGGCTGGTCTCTAACTCCTGACCTCAAGAGATCCACCCATCTCGGCCTCCCAAAGTGCTGGGATTACAGGCGTGGGCCATCACGTCAGGCCAAACATTAAAAATACTATGCTGAATGAAAAAAGTCAGCTACAAAGGCCACATACTATATTATTCCATTTATATGAAACATCCTGAATAGGCTAGTAATTGCCTAGAGCTGGTGGAGAAGGGGACAACAGGGGGTGACTGCTAAAGGGTACAAGTTTCTAATAGGTGATGAAAATACTCTACAACTAGCTGTGGTAATGATTATACAACTCTATATATACTAACTGAACTATACAATTTAAATGAGTGAATTGTGTGGCATATGAATTATATCTCAGTAAAGCTCTTTAACTTTTAAAATGTAATCTTGGGCTTATTTGGATTCAACTTAACATTTATTTAATATTATATACTCTTTTTTTTTTTTTTTTTTGGATACAGGGTCTTGCTCTGTCACCCAGGCTGGAGTGCAGTGATGTGATCACGGCTCACTGTAGCCTTGATCTTCTGGGCTGAATCTTCCCACCTCAGCATCCTGAGTAGCTAAGGCTACAGGCATGTGTTACCATACTCGGCGAAGGATGGATGGATGGATGGATGGATGGGCGGACGGACAGATGGACAGACAGATATTTTTTTTTTTTCGCAGAGACATGGTTTTGTCATGTTGCACAGGCTAGACTCAAACTCCTGGGCTCAAGTGGTCCACCCTCCTCAGCCTCCCAAAGTGCTCGGATTACAGGCATAAGCCAAGGCTCCCGGCCAACATACTCTTTATTTTACTTAATATTCACAACTAAAAAGCCTATTAAATGGGGGTTATCAATTCACCCATTTTGCAGGCAAAACACCTACACTTCACAGAAATTAAAAGATTTAAGATTTTTTAGGAAGTTATCAGAGCCAAGAGTTGATTCTACGTTCACTATCTCAATCTAGGGCTCTTTCTTAGCTCTTCTCACTTCTTACTAATGAGCATACTTAAGACCTAGCTGTAGCTCCTATTTATAAAAGCTTCTATAGATTAATAAACCGAAGACTAAGATCGTAAGAACACAGATTTATAACCATAGATTTAGAGAATGTTTGTCAAAGCTCTAAAACATAAAATCCCATATTCCTGCAATTAATTATTTGGTCAGCAGTAGCACTCTGCTACATGAAAAGAAGGGGCTAAGTCTGATTCTCAAGTTCACCTACATTGGGAGAAGAAAAAGAAAAAGTATAGAGTATTCCCCAGCAAATCAATCAAGAGCCATAAGCACTTTGGACTAATTTACAACTGATAACCAATCTTGAAATAAGACAGCTTCTCATTACTGGGAAGCACCTTTTAAAAAGCAAGTTGTTGGCCAGGCTTGGTGGCTCACGCCTGTAATCCCAGCACTTTGGGAGGCTGAGGCAGGCAGATCACGAGGTCAAGAGATCAAGACCATCCTGGCCAACACGGTGAAACCCCGTCTCTACTAAAAATACAAAAATTAGCTGGGTGTGATGGCATGTGCCTGTAGTCCCAAGCTACTCGGGAGGCTGAGGCAGGAGAATCACTTGAACCTGGGAAGCGGAGGTTGCAGTGAGCCGAGGTCATACCACTGTACTCCAGCCTGGGCAACAGAGTAAGACTCTGTCTCAAAAAAGAAAGAAAGAAAAGCTAGCTGTTGGACCAAGTATGGTGGCTCACACCTGTAATCCCAGCAGCTTGGGAGGCTAAGGTGGGCAGATGACCTGAGGTCAGGAGTTCGACACCAGCCTGACCAACATGGTGAAGCCCTGTCTCTACCAAAACTACAAAATTAGCTGAGTATGGGGGCACATGCCTGTAGTCTCAGCTACTCTCGAGACTGAGGCAGGAGAATTGCTTAAAACTGGGAGGTGTAGATTGCAGTGAGGCTAGATAGCACCATGGCACTCTAGCCTGGACAACAAGAGCAAAACTCCATCTCAAAAAAAAAAAGTAGCTGTGATGAAGACGCTTTTTAGGGTAATGGAACTGTTCTGTTCTGTTCTATATCTCAACTGTGGTGACAGTTACACTAATTATGCATATATTAAAGTTAATTTTATTACAAGTTGATTTTACTGTTATTTTAAAAATAAAATCTAACAAAATTGCATATGAAAAAATAACAACTCAACAACAACAGTTTTAAAATGTGCAAAGAACTTGCATAGACATTCCTCCAGAGAAGGTACACAAATGGGCTGTGCACAGTGGCTCACACCTGTAATCCTAGCACTGGGAGGCCAAGATGGGAAGATTTCTTGAGCTCAGAAGTTCAAGAAAAAAAATAAGAAAACAAAAGAAGGAAGAAGAAGAAGAAAGAAAAAGGAGAAGTAGGTAGAGGAAAAGGGGGTATGAGGAGGAAGAAAATGGAGGAGGAGGAAAAAGAAAAAATACAAATAGCCAAAATGCATTTAAAAAGATGTTCAATACCACCAACCATTAGAGAAATGCAACCCAAACCATAATAAGATATCACCTCATATCCATTATGATGGCAGGTATTAAAAAAAATCAGAGACAAAATAGAAAATAACAAGCGTTGAGGATATGAAGAAACTAGAACCCTTGTGCACTGTTGGTGGGAGCGTAAACTGGTGCTGCTGCTATTGAAAACAGTATTATCTGCTTCTAGGAAGTAACTAACAAAAGAAAAAGAAAATAGTATAAAGCTTCCTCAAAAAATTAAAAATCAGCCAGGTATGCTGATGCACACCAGTAGTCCCAGCTACTTGGGATGCAGAGGCAGGAGGATCGCTTGAGCCCGAGTTCAAGGTTCAGAGTGTACTATTATCATGCCTGTGAATAGCTGCTGTACTTCCACCTGGGCAACAAAGTGAGACTCCATCTCTTAAAAAATAAAAATAGAATTACCATATGATCCAGCAGTTCCATTTCTGGATGTACATCCAAAAGAACTGAAAGCAGAATCTTGAAGAGATATTTGCATATCTGTGTTCAGTGCAGCATTATTCACAACAGCCAAGAAATGAAAGCAAACCAAATGTCCATCAGTGAAGGAATGGAAAAAGAAACCGTGGTATATACATACAAAGGAATATTATTTAGCCTTTAAGAACAAGGAAATCCTGTCACATGATACAGCATGGATGAACCTTGAAGACATTATACCAAGTGAAATAAGCCAGTCACAGAAAGACAAAGGTTGTATGATTCCATTTATATAAGGTATCTAAAGTAGTCAAACTCAAAGAAACAAAAAGTAAAATTGTGGTTGTCAGGAACTTGGAAGAAGGAGGGACAGTTGTTGTTCAATGGGTATAGAGTTTCGGTTTGCAAGAAGAAAATGTTGTAGAGATCTATTATGCAACAATGTAAATTCGTTAATACTACTAAACTGTACACTTAAAAATGGTTAAGACAGCAAATTTTATGTTATGTTTTTCATCACAATTTACAAATAAGCAAGCAAGCTAGGTATACATGATAGTATGAAACAGGAAGTAAAATGATAATAATAATAGCTAACATTTACTGAGTGCTTGCTATAAGCAAGCACATTATTTTGCTCAACTTTGACTAAGGGTAGGGACTACTATGACCTTTCTTTTACAAATGACAAGGCTGAGCCTAGAAAGGTCAAATCACTTGCTCAAGATCAAACAACCAGGGGCTCTAAGACAGTGTAATTCTTTAAGCTGCATATGCGATATCTTTAAGCTATGTATGTGACAACCAGTTATATCTACTCATTTTTTAAGACTCATAAAGATATAATACTTTCTTGAATCCCTCTCCCACCCCTAGAACTAATCTATTTCTTCCTTTGGGTTCCATTTCACATCAGATATATCTGACCTAATCCTAGAGAGAACCCTAGATATATTTCTTTTTTTAAACTTGATTTTTTTTTTTTGAGACAGGATCTTGCTCTGTCACCCACACTGGAATATAGAGGCACAATCGTGGTGCACTGCAGCCTTGACTTCCTGGGCTCAAGTGATCCTGCCACCTCAGCCTGCTGAGTAGCTGGGGACTACAGCCGTGCACCACCAAGCTCAGCCAATTTTATTTTTTGTAAAGGTGAGGTCTCCCTATGTTGCCCTGGCCAGACTTGAACCCCTGGCCTCAAGTGGTCCTCCCCACTTGGCCTCCCAAAGTGCTAGGATTATAGGAGTGAGCCACCACACCTGGCTCCATAGACATTTCTTTTCTTTTTTTATTGAGACAGAGTTTTGCTGTCACACAGGCTGGAATGCAGTGGCACAATCTTGGCTCATTGAAACCTCCCTCTCCCGAATTCAAGTGATTCTCTTGCCTCAGCCTCCCAAGTAGCTGGGATTACAGGCATGAGCCACCACATCTGGCTAATTTTTGTATGTTTAGTAGACATGGGGTTTCACCATGTTGACCAGACTGGTCTCGAACTCCTGACCTCAGGTGATCCACCCACCTCAGCCTCCCAAAGTACTGGGATTACAGGCATGAGCCACCATGCCCAGCCTCCACAGACATATTTCTATCAGACTACCTATTATACTTAATTGTAGTTCCTTATTTACATTTCTGTCTCTCCACTAATCGGCACCTCTAGATCTGTGCTTCCATTAACCATTCATAGCTGTTTAAATGCAAATTTAAATTAATTAAAAGTAAAAAAAAATTTTAATTCAGTTCTTCAGTCTCACTAAGCACATTTCAAGCGCTCAAGACCTATGTGTAGCTGGTGACTACTGTATTGGACACAATGAATACAGAACATTTCCATCACTGTAAAAAGTTCTGCAGGACAGTGCTACGTCTAAATTCTGCGTGTTCCCGGAGGCATAAACAGTCTAGAAGGCAGTCTGGCAGGAGCTATGCCTAACTCATTTCTGTATCCCAGCACCAACCTTTAATAAACCTCCAATAAGTGTTTCTTAGGAATGGCATGGGGTAATGCAGAGCTTGTTCTACCTTATTATCACACACCACCCAGTACTTAAGTTCCTTGCATTCAATGTCCCTTACAGGCTAGCATCAGTGTAATAATCCACTCTCATCCCAACTTGTGGAAAGAGGTAGGAATCACAATATCTACAGCTAATCAGAAAGTCTTTAGTCCTTCACCCCAAACCAAAGTTCCACTACTTAATGTGAGACCTGATTAAGAAGAGGACTTATTTCTTGTTTCAGGTTTGGCGTGTAATTAAACTACAGGTATTTCTAAAAGGATTTTTTTTTTTCAAATATTGGAACAACCTCACAACTTGGCAGAAATAAAAACAAGATGACACTGGTTGAAATTTATCATACCTTTTGGGACTCTACGAATGAATACATTCTCAGTATGCTCTTTATATTTAAAAAAAAATAGTCATGACACACATTCTCTGAGGAACTATAATATTAGGGGCTAGGTGCTAAAGAAATAGAGATAAATTGTGTTGGTAGAAACTTAAATTGGAATAACAGAAAGTAGTAAGAGCTCTACGATAGACAGAAAGAAGTGCTAGGAACTGTGAAGAGCACAAAAGAGGGTGAGAACCCAGTGGTGAAATGAAATAGAAGGTGAAGAGACCACAAAGGAAGCTACTCAGAAGTGAGCCCCAATTACATTTTAAAGGATAATTAAGGCTGGGCTTGCTGGCTCATGGCTGCAATCCCAGCACTTTGGGAGGCCAAGGCAGACAGATTGCTTGAGCCCAGGAGTTCAAGACCAGCCTGGGAAACATGGCAAAATCCTGTCTCTACAAAAAATACAAAAATTAGCCAGGTGCGATGGCAGGTGCCTGTAGTCCTAGCTACTCAGGAAGCTAAGGTGAGAGGATCACCTGAGCCCAGGGGGTCGAGGATGCAGTAAGCCATGTTTGTGCCACTGCACTCCAGCCTGGGTGACAGAGTCAGACCCTGTCTCAAAAATAAATAAATACATAGACAATAAATAAATAATGTTTTAAAAAGAAAGGATGGGAGGGTGTTCCAATAAAGACAAATGCCATGGATGAAGATACAGGAATGTGACCTGGACAGCAGGTGCCAAGTAGTTCAATTTGGCTAGAACAACATATGAAAAAAAAGTAGAATTTGAGAGAGATCCAAGATGGCCGATTAGCAACAGCTCAGGAATGTAGCTCCCAGTGAAAGCGCAGAGAATGAGTGGATGCTGCACTTTCCGACAAATTTTTGTTGCCCACAGACTGGGAGATTACCGGCAGAGGAGCCACACAGGTCGCCAGCGCGACTCTTTTGGCCGGCGCGGCTGTTTTGCCGGTGCCCCAGGGCAGCGCTTCCTGGTGTGGAGTATACGGGACAGACGGGCTCGGCTGGTCCCATCCCCACAAGGAGAACAGCAATTGGAAGCGCTGAGGACTGAGAGCAAGCACAGCTGAACCCGGGAAGGCCCAGCTCTGTGGGTAAGGGGCGCCCCCTGAAG
>CAUYQU010065143.1:0-14059 GCA_963574635.1 Cheracebus regulus | reverse complement strand
CCAACCTGGCCAACAAGGTTAAACTCAATATCAACTAAAAATACAAAAATAAGCTCCGTCCACGACGCTGAGGCAGGCAAAAAGCTGGAACACGGGAGGTGCAGGAAGCACAGAGCTGAGATAGCACAACTGCACTCCAGCCTGGGTGACAGAGCAAGACCCTGTCTCAAAAAAAAAAAAAAAAAAAAAAAATACAATGGGCTCCACCAATTTACCCAAATATCCTTCCCTCAAACCCCTGGCAACTTTTGACCTTTTACTGTTCCATAGTTGGCTTTCTGGAATGTTATGTAGTTGGAATCCTACAGTATGTAGCTAGCCTACAGTATGAAGGAAGGACTGGTGTCCTCCACTTAGCAATATGCATTTAAGATTCCTCCACGCCTTTTCATGGCTTGATAGCTCATTTTTTATTGCCAGATAATATTCCATTGAATGGATGTATCATGATGTGTTTTCTCAGTCACCTTGGTTTCTTCCAAGTTTTAGCAACTTTGAAAACAATTGCTATAAACATTCATGTGTAGATTTTTATGTGAACATAAATTTTCAGCTCATTTGGGTAAATACCAAGAAGCATGATTTCTGGATCATATGGTAAGAGTAAGTTTATCTTCGTAAGAAACTATTCCAAAGTGGCTGTACTATTTTACATTCCCACTTTGCAGTGAGGATTCCTGTTGCTGTACATTCCTTGTCAACATTTGATGCTGTCAGTGTTTTGGATCTTAGCCATTCTAATAGGGTTGTGGTGGTATCTTACTGTTAGTTTAATTCTCAACTCCCTAATGATACATGATGTTGAACATCTTTTAATATGCTTATTTGCCATCTGTATATCTTCTTTGCTGAGATCTTTTGCCCACTTTTAAATTGGATTGTTTGCTTTTTTATTGCTGAGGAGTTTCTTTTTTCTTTTTTTAAATTATTGTTGTTTTTTCTTATAGGCGTGGAGTTTTGCCATATTGCTCAGGCTGGTCTTGAACTCCTGGACTCAAGCAATCTACTCACCTTGGTCTCCAAAAGTGCTGGGATTACAGGCATGAGCCACCGTGTCTGGCCTTATTGTTGATTTTTAAGAGGTGATTGTATCTTTTAGATACTAGTTCTTTATTAGATATGTGTTTTGCAGTTATTTCCCTCCATTCTGTGGCTTGTCCTTTCATTCTCTTAAAAGTGTGTTCGGCAGAGCACAAGTTTTAAATTGTAACGAAACCAAATTTATCAGTTTTTTCTTTTATGCATTGTGCTTTTGGTGTTTTATCTAAAAAGTTATTGCCAGCCTGGGCAACATGGCAAGACCACATCTCTATTAAAAATACGGAAAATTGGCCGGGTGCGATGGCTCATGCCTGTAATCCCAGTACTTTGGGAGGCCGAGGTGGATGGATCACCTGAGGTCAGGAGTTCAAGACCAGCCTGGCCATCATCGTGAAACCCCATCTTTAAAAACAACAACAACAACAAACAAACAAACAAAAAGGGAAAATTATTTGGGCATGGTGGTGTACACCTGTGGTCCTAGCTACTCGGGAGACTGAGGTGGGAGGATCGCTTGAGCCTGGGGGGCAGAGGTTGCAGTGAGCCTAGATTGTGCCATGCACTCCAGCCTGGGTGATAGAGTGAGACCCTGTGTCAAAAAAATAAAAATAAAATAAAATAAAAAGTCATTGCCAAAGCCAAAGTCACCTGGATTTTCTCCTATGTCACCTTCTAGGAATTTTATAGTTTTGCATATTATACTTAGGCCTGTGATCCATTTTGAGTTAATATTTGCGAAAGGTTTAAGATCTGTGTCCAGTTATTCCAGCATCATTTGTCCTTCTTCTATTGAATTGCCCATGCTTCTTTGTCAAAACTCGGTTGGTTATATTTGCGTGTATCTATTTCTGAGCTCTCTATTCTGTCCCATTAATCTATTTGTCTATTCTTTTATCAATAACACACTGTCTTGATAACTGTAGCTTTATTTAGTAAGTCTTGAAGCCAGGTGGTATCAGTCTTCTGACTTCGTTTTTCTCCTTCAATATTGTGTTGGTTATTCTGGGTCCTTTGCCTTTCCAGATGAAATTTAGAATTAGTTTGTTGAAACCCAACAAATAACTTAGTGGGATTTTGTTTGGGATTGTGTTGAATCTATAGATCAAGTTGGCAAAAAACTGACATCTTGGTAATATTCAGTCTTCCTAGCTATGTACCAGAAATAGCTCTCCATTTATTTATATTTTCTTTCATTTCTTTCCTCAGACTTTTATAGTTTTCCTCATGTAGATCTTGTATGTATTTTGTTAGATTTATACCTAAATATTTCATTTTCTTGCCGCTAATGTAAATGATATTGTGTTTTTTATTTTAAATTCCAACTATTCATTTCTGGTATATAAGCAAGCACTTGAGGCTGGACACACCTGTAATCCCAGCACTTTGGTAGGCCAAGGCAGGACGATCACTTGAGCCCAGTAGTTCAAGACCAGTCTGATAACATAGTCAGACCCTGTCTCTATTAAAAAAAAAAAAAGAAAGAAAGAAAGCACTTGATTTTTATATATTAACCTTGTATCCTGCAACCTTGCTATAATTGCTTATTAGTTCCAGGAGTTTTTTGTTAATTCCTTGGGATTTTCAACATAACAATCATGTCATTTGCAAACAGAGACTATTTTATTTATTCTATCCTAATCTGTGTACCTTTTCTTTTCTTGTCAATTTGCCTTATTTAGGACTTCTAGTATGATATTGAATAGGAGTAGTGAGAGTGGACACCCATGCCTTGTTCCTGACCTTGGGGAGAAAGCTTCTAGTTTCTCACCAGTAAATGTGACACTAGCTATAGGTTTTCTGTGGATTTTTTTTTTTTTTTTTGAGACAAGAGTTTTGCTCTTGTTGCCCACGCTGGACTGCAATGGTGTGATCTTGGTTCACTGCAACCTCTGCCTCTTGGGTTCAAGCGATTCTCCTACCTCAGCCTCCCAAGTAGCTGAGATTACAGGCACGCACCACCACACCCAGCGAATTTTGTATTTTTAGTAGAGACAGGGTTTCACTATGTTGGTCAGGCTGGTTTTGAACTCTTGACCTCAACTGATCCACCTGCCTCAGCCTCCCAAAGTGATGGGATTACAGGCATGAGCCACCATGCCTGGCCTTTTAATTAATTTATTTATTTTTGAGATAGAATATCGCTCTGTTGCCTAGGCTAGAGTACAGTGATGCAGTTATGGCTCACTGCAGCCTCAACCTGCCAGGCTCAAGCCATGCTCCCACTTCAGCCTCCCGAGTAGCTGGGACCATAGGTGCATGCCACCACCCCTGGCTAATTTTTGTACTTTTTGTAGAGACTAGGTTTTGCCACATTGCCCAGACTGGTCTCAAACTCCTGGGCCCAAGTAATTTGTGCACTTTCGCCTTCTAAAGTGCTGGGATTTTTTTTGTTGTTTTTTGGGGTTATTTTTTGAGATGGAGTCCTGCTCGGTCTCCCAGGCTGGAGTGCAGTGGTGTGGTCTCAACTCACTGCAACCTCTGCCTCCCTGGTTCAAGCAATTCTCCCGCCTCAGCCTCCCGAGTAGCTGGGACTACAGGCATGCACCACCACGCCCGGCTAATTTTTGTATTTTTAGTAGAGATGGGGTTTCACTATGTTGGCCAGGCTGGTCTCAAACTCCTGACCTCAAGTGATCTGCTCACCTTGGCCTCCCAAAGTGTTGATATTACAGTCACCACGCCCAGTCATAGATGTTTTTTAGCTATGTTTTTTCCATTAGGAATTTTTTTTAATTTTTATTTTGACAATTTCAGACTTACAGAAAAGTTTGAAGAGTAGTACAAAGAATTGCTGTATACTCTTCACCCAGATTTGTTAAATGTTCACATTTTACCACATTTGTTTAGCCTACTCTGTTTCTTCCTCTGTCTCATATATATATTCTGTTCCATTGATCTATTGATCTACCCATATATATTTATTTGTGTATTCTTTATGTATATATTCTTTATATATGTATTTCTTTTTTCTCCAGAACTGATTAAATTGATAGTTGCAGACATAATGCCTTTTTATCCCTAAATACTTCAGCGAGTATTTCCTAAAATAAAGAATTTTAGTTTTTTTGCAGTAGCTTTGAAGGAAAAAAAACACAATAAATTAAAAAAATAAAGAATTGTGTTTTATAAACACTGAACAGTTATCAAAAATCAGAAAATTCACATTGATAACAATACTATTATATGTAGAATCTAGAGACCTTTTTCAGAACTCACAAATTTCCTCAATCATACCCTTTATAGCAAAAAAAAAAAAAAATCCTCTGAATAATGTGCATTTGGTTGTTATAGCTCTGTAGTCTCCTTCCATATGGAAGAGTCCCTCAGTCTTTCTCCGTTTCATGACACTGACATTTTTGGAGAGTGCAGGCTAGTTATTTTTGGACAGTCCCTCAATTTGTGTTTGTCTGATGCTTCCTCATAATTAGACTCAAGTTATGCGTTTTGGTAGGAATCTCACAGCAGTGATGCTCTGTCTCTTTCAGTGCATCACATCAGGATGCACATGATGTCTGATTGTCCCATTAATGGCAATGCAAACTTGCATCACTTGGTTAAGGTAGCGTCCTTCGGGTTTCTCCACTGTAAAGTTACTGTAGTATCTTGTGGGAGAGATGCATTGGGCTTATGTAAATATACTGTTACTCAAACTTTCACCCACCAATTTTAGTGTTCACTGATTATTCTCACCTGGAACAATTATTAAGGCTGAGGTCCACAAATGTTGATTTTCAAATGCCATCATTCTTTTGACATGTCTTGGGTTGGCTTTCCAGTGTAAGGGAGCAATTTTCTTTCTCCTCCGTTTATTTATTTATGTCCTCATGGACTTACACTTGTCTCCTTTACTCAGTGGGTTTTAACACATTAAACTATTCTTTATTTTGATGTGCAAATGTTCCATATTTGACCACTAGGACACCTCTAATCTGCTATGTCCTTGGACACGTCTCCATCTCTCTTTGAACAATTCCTTGTTTTCTAGCACCCCAAGGCACTGCAGGCCCATCTTATGCTTTCCCTGCCGCAGCCCTGGGACTAGCCATTTTCCCAAGGAGCCCTGGCTCTTTAGTAACCAAGATTTGGGCACTAGGTGTTACAACTATATTTTAAGGGTTTGCTTTTTTGTTTGAAAAGAAAAAGCTGAAGCCACGTTACTGATGATCAAATGCTCTTTGTTGGAAGTATTGGGAAATAGGCAGTATCTGCCTGTAAAGGTTGTTGGGTGTTGGTGTCTTCTGAAAGTAAGTTGTGCCTTGGGATGTGGTACCACAGAGATTCAGGGCAAGGAGCAAAAGTGGAGGTGACTGGCAATGACGGTGGGCTGGAACAGCTGAAAGGATAATAACAGCTTATAATTTGCATTTAGTGAGCACTTACTGTGTGCCAGGCAGTGTGCCGGGAGCTTTACAAACATTTTCTCTAATCCCTACAATAATTTTAGGAGGTGAAGTGAGGTTGATTTACTGGCTAGTGATAACTGAGCCAGGATAAGAACCCAGAGAGGGGGGAAAATGGTGGGAGAAGCCACTGAAGAGGGAAAATGGCATATCTCTGGATTTTGGAGAAATCACTCTGGTGTAATAGGTTAGGAATTTGAAGACTGAGGCTCTAGTCCCAGTTCTGCCAACCACTGATTGTGAGATCAGGTAGCCACATAGCCTCTTTGAACATTAGTTCCCTTGCCTGGCTACCTCACAGAGTTGTTAAGATAATCAAATTAAATAATGATCCAAAAGCAGATTTGTAAACCATAAAGTGCTACACAAATGGAGGTGGTTACTATTTATTTATTTTGTTTTTTAGAGACAGGGTCTCACTCTGTCTCTCTCACCCAGGCTGGAGTGTGGTAGTGTGATCACAGCTCACTGCGGTCTTGAATTCCTGGGCTCAAGCGATCCTCCACCTTCACTTCCGAAGTAGCTGGGACTACAGGTTCATGCCACCATGCCCAGATAATTTTTTTTTTTTTTTTTGGTAGGGACAGGATCTTGCTTTTTTGCCGAGGCTGGTCTCAAACTCCTAGGCTCAAGCCATCCTCCTGCCTTAGCCTCCCAAAGTGCTGGGATTACAAGCATGAGCCACCTCACGCAGCTGGAAGTGGTTATGATCTACTTAGCCTTATGAGCCTAAAGTTTCATCTTCCATCAGAGACCGTAATTTTCTTGAAAATATAATTGATCACTGGGCATAGTGGCTCATGCCTGTAATCCCAGCACTTTGGCAGGCTAAGGCAGGTGGATCGCTTGAGCATAGGAGTTTGAAACCAGGCTGGGCAACATAGTGAGATTCCATCTCTTCAAAGAAAAAAAAAGAAAAGAAAAATTAGCAAGGCATGGTGGCATACACCTGTAGTCCTAGCTACTCAGGAGGTTGAGGTGGGAGAATCACTTGAGCCAAAGAGGTTGAGGCCACAGTGAGCTGTGATCACACCACTGCACAGTAGCCTGGGCGACATGACAAGGCCCTGTCTCAAAAATAAATAAATAAATAAATAAACAACTATGAAACTATGCTTTCTATCTTGCTAGACTATGATTATCTCTTTTGTTGGCTTTGATGAAGCCGTGTTGGGAAGGTCCATGTGGGAAGAAACTGAAGAGTAGCATCCAGGCAGAAACTGTGGCACTCGCTCTAACAGTCTTTGAGGAATTGAAAATCTGTCAATAACCAGGTGATCTTGGAAGTGAGTCCTTCCTCCGTCAAACCTTCAGATGAGACTCTATCCCTGGATGACACCTTGATTACAGTCTTGTGAGGGACCCTGAAGCAGAGGGCCCAGTTAAGCTGGGTGTAGATTCCTGACCTACAGAAATTATGAAATGAAGAATGCTGTGGGTTTTTTTTTCTTTTTTGAGATGAGATTTTGCTATTGTTGCCCAGGCTGGAGTGCAGTGGTGTGATCTCGGCTCACTGCAACCTCTGCCTCCTAGGTTCAAGTGTTTCTCCTGCCTCAGCCTCCAAGTAGCTGGGATTACAGGCATGAACAACCATGTCCGGCTAATTTTTGTGTGTGTGTGTGTTTAGTAGAGATGAGGTTTCACTATGTTAGTCAGGCTGATCTCAAACTCTGACCTCAAGTGATCCACCCACCTTGGCCTCCCAAAGTGCTGGGATTACAGGTGTGAGCCACTGCGCCCAGCCAAAATCTTATTTTAAGCCACAAAATTTGTGGCCATTTGTTACTCAGCAATAGATAATTGATACAGTAACAATCTTTTATATAAGCTCCTCTAATCATCTGTTCATTCCTGTATTGCTTTTTATTTTTTGAGACAGGGTCTTGCTCTGTCACCCAGGTTGGAATGCAGTGGCATTATCATAGCTCACCTCAGCCTCAAACTCCTGGGCTCAGGAGATCCTCCCACTTCAAACTCCTAAGTAGCTGGAATTACAAGCATGCACCACCACAATTAGCTAATTTTTTTTTTTTTTTGTAGTGACGAAGTCTCATTATGTTGCCCAGGCTGGTCTGGAACTCTGGCCTCAAGCAGTCCTCCCACCCCAGTGTCCCAGAGTGCTGGGATTGCAGGTGTGAGTCACTGTGCTTGGCCTCGCCTATATTCTTACAACTCTGCATTTTCCCTCCCTTGAGTCAACCTTGAACTGCTTTGCTTCCTTCAAAACCTTTCTACTGTACCTTCTGGAAATCACACTCTATAGCTAAGAAGTTCCCTTATAAAATGTAATATATTTGGATATTTTGTGTTTTGTGTGTGGTTGTTTGTTTGTTCATTTTTTGAGATGGAATCTCCCTCTGTCGCCCAGGCTGGAGTGCAGTGGCACAATCTTGGCTCACTGTAACCTCCACCTTCTGGTTTAAGCGATTCTCCTGCCTCAGCCTCCCAAATAACTGGGATTACAGGTGGCCCCTGCCATGCCCAGCTAATTTTTGTATTTTTTTTTTTCTTGAGACGGATTCTTGCTCTGTCGTCAGGCTGGAGTTCAGTGGTGCGATCTCAGCTCACTGCAACCTCTGCTTCTTGGGTTCAAGCGATTCTCCTGCCTCAGCCTCCCAAGCAGCTGGGACTACAGGCGCGCACCACCATGCCCAGCTAATTTTTTTGTATTTTTAGTAGAGACAGGGTTTCACCATGTTGGCCAGGCTGGTCTTGAACTCCTGATCTCAGGTGATCTGCCTGCCTTGGCCTCCCAAAGTACTAGGAATACAGGCGTGAGCCATTGAGCCCAGCTGGGTTTTGTGTTTTTTAAAATGGGGTCTCAGTCTGTTACCCAGGCTGGAGTGCAGCAGTGTGATCATTTCTCACTGCAGTCTGCGACTTTGGGGCTCAAGCAATCCTTCCATCTCAACCTCTGGAGTAGCTGGGACTGCAGGTGTGAGCCACCGCACCTGGCTGGATATAACATATTTTAATAAACAGAGAGACATACCTGGTTCCTGTATGGGCAGACTCAATATTTATTAAAATGTTAATACTCTCCAAATTAATTTATAAAGCACCAAATAATGTTTAGTTGATATTACATTGCTATTGTATCCCTTTAGAAGAATAAACATCTAGAAATAATCAAGAAAATTCTGAAAATGAGTAATGAGTACCAACTATTCTTAGCATTTGTTGAAAGACATTGTGAGGCTATAGGAATTAAACAGTGATACCAGTTCAAAACTGACAACTAGATCAGTGGAACACAATAGAAAGTTCAGAAAAAAACATTGCCTATGGATAATTTACTAATTGAGAAATGATATTTTAATTCATTGGTGAAAAGACAGAATGTATAATAAATGGTGTTGGGATAGCTGGCTTGTGATTTTGGTGAAAATGAAATTGGAACCGTATCTAATTCCTTACACCAAAATAAATTCCAGGTGTATGAAATAAATAAATAAGGCCAGGTGTGGTGGCTCATGTCCATAATCCCAGCACTGTGGGAGGCCCAGGCAGACAGATCACCTTAGGTCAGGAGTTCAAGACCAGCCTGACCAATGTGGCGAAACTTTGTCTCTACTAAAAATACAAAAATTAGTCAGGTGTGGTGGTGGGTGCCTGTAATCCCAGCTACTTGGGAGGCAGAGGCAGGAGAATTGCTTGAACCCGGGAGGCGGAAGTTGCAGTGAGCCGAGATCACGCCACTGCACTCCAGCCTGGGCAACAGAGCAAAACTCCAACTCAAAACATAAAAATAAATATTCAGGGCTCACCCATACTTCATTCATAATTGACAAAAAATGGAAAACCCTCATGTCCATCAGTAGGTGGATAAACAAATTATGGTATGAATAACACAGTGGAAGACTGCTTAGCTACAAAAAGGAACTGACTTTTTTTTTTTTTTTTTTGAAATGGAGTCTCCCTCTGTCGCCAGGCTGGAGTGCAGTGGCTCGATCTCGGCTCACTGCAACCTTTACCTCCCGGGTTCAAGTGATTCTCCTGCCTCAGCCTCCTGAGTAGCTGGAACTACAGGTGCGTGCCACCATGCCCAGCTACTCATTTTGTATTTTTAGTAGAGACGGGGTTTCACCATGTTGGCCAGGATGGTCTCCATCTCTTGACCTTGTGATCCACCTTCCTCGGCCTCCCAGCTGGCATTACTGGTGTGAGCCATCGCACCCAGCCGGAACAGACTCTTGATACATGGAATGACTGTGGTGAATCTCAAAATCAGATGCTCAGTGAATGAAGCCAGACAAAAAAGAGCACATACCATATGATTCCACTTATATAATGTTCAAGAACAGGTCAAACTTATCTATGGTGATGGAACTCAGAACAGTGGCACTTGTGAAAGAAGGTTGAGTTGAAAGCTCATTAGGATGATGGAAATGTTCTGTATCTTGATAGACATGTGCGACATGGGTTCATGCTTTTGTCAAAACTGATTGAAGGCTGGACATGATTGCTCACACCTGTTATCCCAGCACTTTGGGAGTCCCAGTCGGGGGGATTGCTTGAGCCCAGGAGTTCAAGATCAGCCTGAGCAACCATAGAAAAACCCCATCTCTACAAAAAATACAAAAATTAGCTGGGTGTGGTGGCACATGCCTGTAGTCCCAGCTACTCTGGAGGCTAAGGTGGGAGGATTGCTTGAGCCTGGGAGGTGGAGGTTGCAGTGAGCCAAAGATCACACCACTGCGCTCCAGCCTAGGTGACAGAGTGAAACCCTGTCTCAAAACAAAAACAAAAACAAAAAAGTGTTGCTTATAGCCATTATTGGATTAAAAAAAAAAGCGTAATTGAACTTTTCATTTAAGATCTGAGCATTTCACAATATGTAAATTACATCTCAATAAAAAATTATTGTCTGGGTGCAGTGGCTCACACCTGTCATCTCAGTACTTTGGGAGGCCGAGATGGGAGGATTGCTTGAGCCCAGGAATTTGAGACCAGTTTGGGCAACATAGAGCTCATCTTTGCAAAAATAAAAACAAAATTAGCCAGGCATGGTGGTGTGTGCCTGTGGCCCCAGTTACTCTGGAGGCTGAGGTGGGAGGATCATTTGAGCCCTGAAGTTCGAGGCTGCAGTGAGCTGAGATTGTGCCACTGCACTCCAGCCTGGGTAACAGAGCAAGACCCCATCCCAAACAAAAGTACTAGTACTTATAATATCACTCATAAAATATTGGAAGGAAATATTTAATATTGTTATAGTCTAGAGTGGGGAAGGCCTTTCTTATGTGACACAAAACCCAGAAACCATGAAGGAAAAGATAGATGATGTTTTCAGTTTCTTTCTTTTCTATTCTTTTTTGAGACTGGATGTCGCTGTTACCCAGGCTGGAGGGCAGTGGTGCAATCTTGGCTCATTGCAACCTTTGCCTCCCGGGCTCAAGTGATTCTCCTGCCTCAGCCTCCCGAGTAGCTGGAAACAGGATTTGCCATGTTGCTCAGGCTGAGCTCAAGTGAACCCCCCACCTCAGCCTCCCAAAGTGCTGGGATTACATAAGTGAGCCACACACAACCGTCCTATTTTATTTTCAATTACAGAGAGAACTTAATGGAATTTCCACAGTCTGCAACCAGAGAAGAAGACCCAGAGGCTGCCTGGCCCTGCCTGAAGCTCCTGGGGGCCAACTCCAGGTCTAACCCTGTTTTGAGAGGATGGGCTACATCCTCACCTTGGTCTCCAGTTCAGCTGCTTGGCCCAGAACCAGGTCTGCAGCAGTATTGAGTGGTTGCTGCTTGGGACTGGCTGGCTGGGTCAGGCCCCTTGGGACATCTTGGTCACAGGTCACATGATGCTCCTAGCTCAGAAGGGCTGGGGGATGACTGACCATCTTCATGGTTGTGTTCCAGTTAGGGACACCTCAGAGTCCAGACACAAACAGTGGGCTTGGAAAGGGCAGCTTAGCCGAATGCCCAGAAGCTGGACTGGTGCTCAGACGCAGCCCAGGACTGTAGCCTGCTGCGAGAGCCCATTCCCCTTCTTTTCTTTTCTTTTCTTTTTTTGAGACAAGGTCTCACTCTGTCACCCAGGCTGGAGCGCAGTGGCATGATCACGGCTTACTGCACACTTCAACCTCCCCAGCTCAGGTGATCTCTGACCTCAGTCTCCTAAGTAGCTGAGACTACAGTGGGTGCTACCATGCCAAGCTAATTTTTATATTTTCTTTTTCTTTTCTTTTCTTTCTCTTTCTTCTTTCTTCTTTCTCTCTCTCTCTCTCTTTTTTTTTTTTTAGAGGGAGTCTTGCTCTGTCACCCAGGCTGAAGTGGAATGGCATGATCTTGGCTCACTGGGCTCATTGCAATCTCTACCTCCCAGGTTCAAGCAATTCTTCTGCCTCAGCCTCCTGAATAGCTGGGATTACAGGTCCCGCCACCACACCCTGCTAATTCTTGTGTTTTTGGTACAGATGAGGTTTCTCCATGTTGGCCAGCCTGGTCTCAAACCCTTGACCTCAGGTAATCCACCCATCTTGGCCTCCCAAAGTGCTGTGATTACAGCTGTGAGCCACTGCACCCAGCCCAATTTTTGTATTTTCTGTAGAAATGGGGTTTTGCCATGTTGCCCAGGCTAGTCTCAAACTTTTGGCCTCCCAAACTGCTGGGATGACATGCATGAGCCACCACATCCAGTCCTGTTCCCCTTCTGGTAGAGGGGTAGACCCCTGGGAGTCAGTTGTGCATCTTGTCCCTGGGGGCAGGCAGCTTAGTCTGCTCAAGTGCCCAGGCCATATAGCCTGAGGTGTCAGAGGAACTGGTACTTCAGGTAGGACAGGCATGTGTCCCAGCCCAATGGCAGGCCATTAATGTAGGTGACTCGGAACTGGGGGAGGAGAGAGGGACACAAAGAGAAAGTTCGCCAGCATGCAGCCGGCCACATGCACCAGTCAGCCTTGTAGAATTCCCAGAACTTGTCCTGCAGCTCCTGGCAGCTCTCTCCTAGCCTCTGGCATTCCTGGCAGCCAAGGCCCAAGAAGTACCAGATGCCCAGCATGGGAGACGCTACCAGCTGATCCACGAAGACCTTCCTGAGAGCATTTGGGAGGCCTTAGAGGCCAGACACAGGGAGCAGGCAGTCCAACCAGAGGTACCAGTAGTGCAGGAAGGGATCCACACTGCCGCCCACCACAAACGTGCTCGCTGAGTGCCACCACTGGAACATCTGGTCCAGCTGGGTGCAGACCTCCCAGGACTGTCACATGGCCTCCTGGGCCACCATAAGCACACCACAGCCCAGTGTGTTGATGACCAGCAGCACACAGCCCTGGAACAGGGACTGCCCCATAGTCCACAGGCCACATAGCCAATGCCGGTAACATTTGGCATGGTTGACCTCTCCCCTCCATTTGGAAGGAGATGGGCCTTTGGTTTCGGTGACACTGGGCTCTCCTGGCTTTATTCTTTACTGTTTGGCCGCTACTTCTCAGTGTCTTTTGTGGGCCCCTTTTCTTCTGCCCTTTCCTTAGAATCTGGTGTTCCATAAGGCTGTGTCCCAGCCTTTTTCTTATTCTTGTAGAAATAAACAAAGACTCACCAAATCAGAAAAGCAAAGCCTATTTTTACAGAGCTTGGTATAGCAAAAGAGTCGGCCACCATCACTTGCCTACTGCCAAACTCAGAGGTAGGCAGAGCAGTGGGAAAGCTTTAGCATGGAGAAAAGGGAAGGCTTCAGGTGTGCCCTGACTGGAGGCTGTTGCTGTGGGGAAGCTACAGGCAGCTAGCTAGAAAGCGGGGTAATCCTATGTGATTGGTTGGGGATACATGTTTGTCTTTCTCTAGTTAACCTAAGTTGAAGGCAGGGACAAAAATTAGGGAAGCTGTTAGTTATTCATCAAGTCCTGGCCATTTGGGGCCTTTTTTTTTTTTTTTTTTTGAGACAGAGTTTCACTCTGTAGCTAAGGCTGGAATTCAGTGGCATGATCTCGGCTCGCTGCAACCTCTGCCTCTGGGTTCAAGTGATTCTCCTGCCTCAGCCTCCTGAGTAGCTGGGACTACAGGTGTATGACAGCATCCCTGGCTAATTTTTGTTTTATTAGTAGAGATAGGGTTTCACTATGTTGACCAGACTGGTCTCGAACTCCTGACCTCTGGTGATCCACCCACCTTGGCCACCCAAAGTGCTGGGATTACAGGTGTGAGCCACCGCTCCTGACCGGGGCCAATTGTTAGAGAAATATTTGCTTAGCTTCCTGGATTGTCACTAGAGGTGGCAAGCTGGTTTTCTGCAAGTCTGACTTAAGGCAGGCTGGCTTCCTGGGCTGTTTATTGTACGTAAGGAGTGGGTATGAGTTCTGCTTTTATATAAGGTCTGGCCATTGTCCATTTGTACGTTCAGTCTCTCATTCTGTGTGGTCTTGGTAGACAACCTCACCTATTCCTATAGCTTTAATAACCATCTACATGTTGATGGTTCCCAAGTCTATCACTCCAACCGACATTTCTTTCCTGCACTTCATATCCGTATGTCCAACTGCCTCCTGGAAATCTCCCCTTGGACATTCCAGACACTTAAAATTTGGCAGGTCCGAAATTGAATTCCGTATTTTCTCCAGAAACCTGTTCCTCTTTGGGGGTTCTCAGTCTCAGTGAATGGTTCCATCATCCGCTCAACT
>CAUYQU010065140.1:0-15210 GCA_963574635.1 Cheracebus regulus | reverse complement strand
TCCTCTTTCTCTTTCATTTTTTCTTTCTTTTGCTGTTTCTTTCTTTCTCCTTTTCTCTCTTTTTCTAAAATCTCTTCCTCTTCCTTTCTCTCTTTCATTCTTTTTATTCTAAAAAAAAAAAAAAAAAAAAAAAAAAAATATTAGCACTGAAGAAATAAAACATTAACAGAATATTTCAATTATTTTCTTAAACACAGTCACTGCTTTTCTAGGCAAAGCCTATTTTTTTTTTTTTTTGAGACAGATTCTCATTCTGTTGCCCAGGCTGGAGTGCAATGGCACCATCTTAGTTCACTGCAACCTCTGCCTCCTGGGTTCAAGTGATTCTCCTGCCTCAGCCTCCCAAGTAGCTGGAATTACAGGCACCTGCTACCACGCCTGGCTAATTTTTGTATTTTTAGTAGAGACAGGCTGGTCTCAAACTCCTGACCTCAGATGATCTGCCTGCCTCGGCCTCCCAAAGTGCTGAGATTACAAGCATGAGCCACAACACCCAGCCCTAAATTTTTATTTGACTTTTTTTTGCTACTTTTTAGGAATTTGACAGTTGTGCATTTGGAATCTGTTCAAATTCTATTTGTAGCTGAATCATGTGAATGCTTATGCCAAGGAGATCAGTACATCTGCTTCTTAGCATCTCTAGAGTAATCTGTATTTTCAGAATGCTTTGTATAAATTTGAACATGTTAGCATGCTCAATCAGATTTATTTACCACCAGTCTTATGATGTTAGGCCTTTCACAGTGGTTTAATAGATGTTTGGAGCAAATACCAGGTAGGCAGCATAGCTTGCTTTTGATTTGAATACTTTTACAAAAAATAATCAGATATGATAAGAAGGAAATGATTACTGTATTTTGTTAAGGGTAGAAAATAACAAGTAGTAGTTGTAGAGTACTTTCCCATGAAATTGACTGACAGGTATAAAAAAGAAAGTGACATACTCTGAAAGTTTTCTTTTTTGTTTTCTTTTTAAATCTAAAGCAGGGACCCAGTTACATTTTAGAATGTCTTTAGGAAATGAGACATTAAAAAAACAAAACCCATACTATGTACTATTATCACACTTAAGACAATTAACAATAATTCCTTAATATCCTGTAATATCTAGTTGGTATTAAAATTTTCCTGATTGTCTTGTTATGTCTTTTTGTAAGTTGTTTGAGTCAGAATCTGATAAAGGTAAAGGTCCACATATTGCACTTGGTTGATATATAGGATGAGTCTATTATAAATCTCTAACAGTGCCCTCCCTTTTACTTTCTTGCCTTTATTTGTTGCATGAAGGTCATTTTTCTCTGAAAATTTCCCCGCCCTCAGTTCAGATCATTGTATTCATTCGGTGTACTACTTTAGCAACTTACGGAAGGGGTGGGGGGTTAGGACACAAAGAATGTCAAGTCTAAGTCTATTTTCTGACTGCAGAAGGAAGTGGGGAGTAAGTAACAATGTGGGATCACAGGGTGGAGTTGGTGGCCATGTCTGGAAATGAGTTGACTTTCAAAGATAAAATCTTAAATAAAGATATATAAATTCCAGTCCATTACCAGGAGGATATTACACGGATTAAGGGTTAAAGGAAACAAGGGAATGAGACTGGGAGTCTGGTCTCAGCTGTGCATGCAAGACTACCAGACATAAGTAAGGCTTCTGTAGAACTGGACTGGAAACAATGGGGGAAGAATATCAACAGGGCCTAGAACGGAGGAATGAACCTGACAGGAATGCAGTGGACAGATGCTATTGGAATAGAGGGTAGGCGCCTTCCTTTTCCACCATATCACTTCTGGGTAACAGTATTCTGTAGAGGTAAAAAACACTAAATACCTGGGAGATCTGGCAAAAGACATCTAGGTAGTACCTGTGGTTGGGAGGAGTGAGGTTGCTACCTGATAATGCTGTAAGCATATGTGGCACCTTCACTCCCAGAACAGCAACAATGAGTTTTGAAATACTGTTGGTTTATAGGGTGATGACTCTTGCTAGCTTTATACTCATTTCAGGAAAGAGGTAGAACAACATACAGATACTTGATAAATTTTTTTTTTGTAAATGAGTATAGGACCTAGTACGAACTGATAACTTATTAAATTGAAAGAATTAATATACAACCTGGTTTATAAAAATTTAATTACCATGACTTCTCAGGAATTTTATAGACTTGTATAAATACAGGTTGGACAAAGCTAACTGGAATAATCTTGTAATTAACTAGTAACCTAGTAGTTAATAGAAATACTAGTAATATATAAACTTTTACATATATTAAGAGATATAATAAATAAAAGTCATTTGGACAGTCTTCAATTAAATTATAATTTGGTTTTATCAAGAAAATATTCTATGGTGTGGTGGCTTACACCTGTAATCTCAGTGACTCAGGAGGCTGAGGAGAGAGATCACTTGAACCCAGGAGTTTGAGGCTGCAGTGCACATCACTGCACTTCAGCCTGGGTGACAGAATGAGACCCTGTTTCTAAAACAAAAATAAAGTAGTATATAAATAAATATACTTTGAATAATCTCATGTGGTTGAGGAAAAAAGAGTCAAGCTCTGGTTAAAAATAAGTAAGGTATAATTCAATTGCAATATAGTTACAGCTTTGGAAATCTAAGGGATTATGTGTTTCATGCTTCCCATGTTTAAATATTTATGATAAACTTAAAAGATATACTCTCCAAAAATTGAAATGAAAAACACATTTACAATTGGAAATTTGTAGTCTAAGTAGCAATCAGAAATAAATGAGTCCTTATTATTAGAATTTATTTTGAGTTTAGATGTCCTCTGGATTGAGTTAAAACTCAGGAGTCAATCCTTACACCTGGGCACAAATTTCTAGCTATTTCCAGAGATGGTGTTAAAAGTCATTGCATGCACCTAATTTTGAATAGGCAATGTGGGTGGAAAGAGTAGGCAGAACTTTTCAATAAGACTTAGTAGTCTTTAACCTGTGAATACATAATTACATAATTTGTTATGATGAACTTTCATTTATAGACTTCTATGGAGGGAGTCATTAATACTTCATAGTTAAGTGAAAATAGTACATAATTCTGCTTTTTATTACTCTAAATCATGATCTCCTAAATATATGCTACTTTCTTGGTCTAATTATATAATATATCAACTTCACTGGTACATTATGTATATTTGAAATAAGAATGTCATTGTGAAGAAAAACACTTAAAATGCTGTTATTTAAAAAGACAATACCAATAATATATTTATACAATTTGCCACTATGGGTGAGAAAAGAAGAAATGTATCATGCTTTTGCTTTTAAAGATATGTATCAGATGGAGATAATAGTACAAGTTAGTAAAATACTTGGTCTAATGAGGTCTGTTTAATAGTAGGCATAAAATGCAAATTTGATTGGGCCTATTTCTAATGTTAGGTATGTGAATGATTATTTTTTTCTTTAAAAAAATCTTGTTAAAATTATTTTAACAATACTTATTGTTTGTTTGCATTGCCAGTTTTATTGAGATTTAGGCAAATATCTACCACTCTTATTTTCAACTCTCAGACTTTCCATTTGGGTTCATTTTCTTCTCCTTTTTTCTGAGACAGGGTCTCTCTCTGTCACAGGCTGGAATATAATGGTGCCATCATGTTTCAGTGCAGCCTTAATCTTCCAGGCTCAAGCAATCTTCCTATCTTAGCCTCTTGGGTCAGGACCACAGGCACATGTCACCACGCCCAGCTAATTTTCAAATTTTGCGTAGAGATAACATCTCAATATGTTGCCCAGGCTGGTCTCAAACTCCTAGGCTCATATGATCCTCCTGCCTCAGCCTCCCAGAGTGCTGGGATTTGCAGGCATGACCCACTGTGCCTGGGGTGGGATCATTTTCTTTCTGTCTGAAGAAAGAAATTTCTTTAGACTTTCCTTGAGTGAGACTCTGTTGGTAGCAAATTCTGCTTTTGCTTGCTGGAAAATACCTTTAGTTTAGCCTTATTCTTGAAAGATTTTTTTCACTGGGAACTGAATTCTAGGCTGATAGTCATTTTATTTTAGTCCACTGAAGATATTATTCCACTGTCTTCTGGTTTTCACTGGTGCTGATGAAAAGTCATTTACCTGACATTTTGAAGATAACTATATTTTTTCTTTGTTGCTTTTGAGGTTTTCTTTTTTTGTTTTTGGTGTTCTGCAGCTTCACTGTGATGTATCTTAGTGTGGTTTTATTATTCTTTAACTTGCTTGGGATTTGGGAGGCTTCCTAAGTCTGTGAGTTGGAGTCTTTCATCGGTTATGGAAAGTTTACAATCATTATCTTGTCAAATATTGCCTCTGGCCCACTGGCTCTTTCCTTTTCATCTGAAGTCATAATTAGATTTTAGAGCTTCTTACAATGTCCTTCTTGTCACTGAAAGTCTCTTTTATATTTTCAATTTGTGTTTTCTTTTTTTATTGCATTTGAGATAACTTCATCTCTATCTTCCATTTCATTGGTTTGTACATCTGCTGTGTCAAATGAACTATTAAACTTGTCCACTGAGTTTCTAAACATTTATATTTTTCAATGCTTTCAGTTCTATTTGCTTGTTTCAAAATCTTCAGTCCTACTTGAGTTTTTTGTTCCCTGCACATATTTTCAAACTTGTCTTTTATTCCTTTATTCATATTTAATATAGTTATTTACAGTCTGTGATTTTTTTTTTTTCGGGTGGAGTCTCACTCTGTCGCTTAGACTGGAGTACAGTGTTGCTATCTTGGTTCAGTACAACCTCCGCCTCTTGGATTCAAGCGATTTTCCTGGCTTAGCCTCCCCAATGGCTGGGATTAGAGGTGCATGCTAGCACACCTGGCTAATTATTTGTATTTTAAGTAGAGATGGGGTTTCACCATGTTGACCAGGCTGGTCTTGAACTCCTGACATTAAGTGATCCGCCTGTCTTGGCCTCTCAAAGTGCTGGGATTACAGGTGTGAGCCACCGAATCTGGCCCAGTCTGCGATTTGTAAATCCAGGATCTGAAGTCTTTTAGAGTTTGTGCTGTCTTAAGTCTGTACTGTTTCTCACTAATGGTGTCTTATTCTGTGCTTGTTATTTTTTTTTAAATGTGAGCTACTTATTTTCTTTAATATTGTATTTATAGTCATTCTTTATGGCTTAAGATGAAAGTGGGTTCCTCCACAGAGGATTGGCATTTACTTCTACCAGGTGTCTGAGAGCATTATCAGTCAAAAATTCTTAATTATGGCTGGCACAGTGGCTCACGCCTCTAATTTCAGCACTTGTTGAGAGGCTGAGTTGGGCAGATCACCTGAGGTCAGGAGTTTGAGACCAGCCTAGCCATCACGGTGAAACCCTGTCTCTACTAAAAATACAAAAATTAGCTGGGTGTGGTGGCATGTGCCTGTAATCCCAGCTACTCAGGAGGCTGAGGCAGGAGAATTGCTTGACCTGGGAGGTGGAGGTTGCAGAGAGCCGAGATTACACCACTGCACTCCAATCTGGGCAACAGGGTGAGACTCCCTAACAAAAAAAGAAAATCTTAATTATTAACTTGAGGTTTTTGGGGATCACCCAGGTAATAAGAATTCAAGCTACATTTTTGTGTGAGAATTGGATTGTGGTTCCCAGTTCTCAGATATGATTTTGCTTTTCCCCTGTCTACTGGGTGTCAAGGTTTAAGATGGCTAATTGTCTCTGTAGATTCTGGGAGATGGTGCCTATGCTAGTAAGGGGCAAGTTTATTTCTAGTATATACTTACACCAAATGAATAATCCTTCAACTACAGGTTTTTTTGGTGTGTGTGTGTGTGTGTGTGTGTGTGTGTGTGTGTGTGTGTAATGCAAGTCACGGGTTTTGTGTCTTTCTTACAAGGCCATGAAAACTAAAGCTCCTAGTAACTGGGTTTAGCACATGCCCTTGAGATAAAGGTTGGCTGACTCTGCTAAACTCTCTGGGTTTCTGCTTTCATTTATTTTTTCAACTTAATAATTTCTTACCTTATTGTCAGTTAATCAGTATTTAAAGAAGATTTAAAAAATGTTTTTTCCAGGGATTTTGTTTTCAGTGTGACCAGTGTGACCTCGTTCTTGATATTTCTAGAAACAGAATCCGATATTCTCTTTATACTTTATTATCCAAATTTTCCTCAAGGGATATTTAAGACAAATAATACTCAACAGAAATATTTAAAATCAATATGCAAATATCTTACATGCAAATATTTTGTATGCAAATCTATAGATTTTATAAAGACTACTTCTTAACATAAATTTTAGGTAGATGTTTACCAAACATCTGGTTGACTAGTTTGTACATGTTAATTATTTATTTTATTAAATAGTCACTTAAATATTATTGTTCTATAGTACATTTAGCCTTTGACTCACGAATTTGTTGGCTCAAATTCACTTTAGATGATTTGCAAGATTATGCTATCTAACAATCTCAAAAATATTTGTGATTTACAACAACAAATATTTTTGTTTTACTCTTGTTTCACATTAGTAGCTGTATGTCAGGAGATGCAAGTCAGTTGCTGCAGTTCTGTACAGGGTGAGAGTTTCAGGTCTGCTCCATATACTTTCTTATTCTGAGATCTTATGTGGAACATACCTTTCTTATGGCAGGCAGCACAAGAGTAAGAAATTGACCTGAATTTTGCAATCAAATTTAAAGCTTCTGCTTTGATTTAGCATTTAACATCTGCTCACCAAGCACTGGCTAACGCAAATCACATGACCAACAAGAATACAACTCTTCAAAGCTGTGTTGAACACCTTATTTATGGCTGAGGTTGCTCTTAATCTAAATTCTCTTCCAGAAAATGAGGATTTTAGTCTAGAATCCTGATTAGTAATTGTCAGCAACATAAATGTCTAACGGAACAAACTGAATGGAAAAAAGAAAACAACCTCAAGCCACATTTCTGTCATTCTAGGTCAGGGTTGAAATATACGCTGTGGGAAAGGCTGTCAAGCCTGTCAGTGTTTAAATTAATTTGGAAAGAACTTCTCATTCTTAGAAATGTATAATTAATTAAGCAGTAGGCAAAAGAGATGAATTCTCATTGGAGTTAAAACTGGATAGTTATAATAAAAAAGCTTTATTTCAAAATGTCATTCTTAAAATCATTTTAAGAGCAGCAAACTTGCAGGAGATCTCTGGGAGTTACTGAATATTTTTCAGTTACAGTGCAGGATCACATATTAGTTCGTTTATGTTGTCATTACATTGAAAACGCTAGGTTGAATTATCATTTCCCGGAATCACAATATTAGATTTGAAAGAATCTAAAAAACTGATTTTTGAACTGTAGTGGATTAATATATTTTTGTGTTACAATCAGTTAAGTACGTCAAAATCATTAGTAATTCATGACAAGTAACTATATACTAGTGATAAATCATAGAAGATTGTGAAAGATATACTTACATTTGTTTGGCAGTATCTTCACTTTCGATTACTTGCATTCTGATTTTCTTTTTTTTTTTTTGATTGGAGCTGAAAGGAATTAAACCTAGGCTGTCAGTAATTTGCATAATCCTGAGTATATCATGGCTGTTTGTTTCAAATGTGATTGCCATCCACTGGGAAAAAAAAGGTTTAGTATCATTTCTTAAAGAGCATGTAGTCCTACCTTGATCAGAACTTGAAATGCAGAGAGTAATCTATCTAGTCATACAACTCATTAGCTAAGTCTGTATCCCAGGCTTCCTTGCTTCCAGTACATTGCTTTTTCCAACAAAATGATCAAATTTTCAAAAGTCCAATGTATGAAATTGGGGCTGAGGCAGAAGAGAATTAGGCAAGGCAATTTGCCACCTTTTTCTAATCTTTAGTCTCCAAAGTAAAAGAAAAGTACCAGGGAAATGTCCGGATGGTGTATTTTGCATGTTATCTATGCTCTAGGAACATTCTTCTTCAAATCAATTTGATTGCAACTCACAGTAAGAAATTGTTTAAATCACAACATAGGACATACTCTCACCTTCCACTATATTTGAAACAAAAAGGTTCATGAAGCAATTTTTTCCCTTATTAGATATTATGAACTCTGATCTTTTATATTGTATTAAATTCTAGCTCATTTCATACAAAAATAAAACGGATTTTTGAGTTGCAGTTTGAAAAACATGCCTCTAGAAAACAGGAGACAGGTTAATCTGTTAACAAACTCCAAAGTTACTAGCTTTGCTGAAATAATGTCACAGAATAATAAACTTCCTTCACGTTTATTTGTACTACAGTCTCTCAGGCTTCAGAACAGAACCTGGTAGAATCTTTTCCTCTTTAGAACACCAGTTCATGACAATATCCCAGAGATTTAAGACTCATTGTTTCCCACGTTTACATCTCTGAATTCAAGATGTGTCTCAGGCCAGTCGCCGTGAGCCACCACTTTGGGAGGCCGAGGCCGGTGAATCATTTGAGGTCATGAGTTCAACACAAGCCTGGCCGACATGGTAAAACCCTCTCTGTACTAAAAATACAAAAATTAGCTGGGCATGGTGGTGCAGTGCCTGCAATCCCAGCTCCTCGGGAGGTTGAGGCAGGAGAATCGCTTGAGCCTGAAAGGCGGAAGTTATGATGGGCCGAGAGAGCGCCACAGCACTCCAATCCGGGCAACACAGTGGGATCCTGTCTTTGGAAAAAAAAAATGCGATGTGGCTTATGTGGTATGGCATAGTTTCACTGGCGGCCTTTGTTTTCTTTCTTGGGTAACATAAAACAACGATAAGTCTGTTTTTTTTAGAGCTACTATAAAATAAATAATATGGATTATATAGGTCAAATTCTATTGCTTATTAATTTCAATGTATTCAGCTTATCAGAATGCCTCCGACTTCTTGTCAAGAAAATGTAATGAGATGAGAATTGCTTAAGAAAAAATACTTAGTTCTGGGCTACAAGGGAAAATGAGTTATGACCCCAGTTTAATTATTACAGAAAACTTTCTCATTTGCCTTCATTGTGATCAGGGTTTGAGTATGATCTTTCTCTAGTCTACCTCCCTTACTTCTGAATAGTTATTTCATTACGTGGCTAGAGGGGTCTTCAGATCATGGCTAAAAATGAAAGCAAAAGGTTAATTCCTAGAGTTAAGGCATTAAGAAAAAAGCTAAGGCATTAGAATAAAAAAAAAAAGAATTCGGCTTTATTTTAAAAATGGAACGAACTGCCAAATTCCTGTGTACCCGTTTAAACTGTCACCAACCTAACACACTGTAAAACTTAATGACTCTAAAACTGGCAGCAGGATCCTGAACACAACAAGGAACAAAAATAAGTTTGCTAGGCTGTTTTCATCCCAGAGTGACTGAAATACACGACTGTTTCCTCAAAAAAAAAAACAAAAAAAAAAAACAAAAACAACTCTCTAATGAGGAAAGCAGTAAATTAAATGCCACAGTTAATATGCTATTAGAAATAGGAACAAGTAGTTACTGAGTGCTTCTCAGGCCAGAGTCTTTCCACCACGAAGCGTTCGTTTTTCTTTGTTCCGCTAACGCTTTCACCAAGCCTAAGGGCTGGGGAGGGGGCCTGACTGAGACCCACGCCCTACAGTGCGGTCTCCTCAGGTTAGGAAGGACCCGGTACGACCGGTCCAGAAGGCCTAGCCCATCAATAGGCGCTGGGCCGACGGCGGTGGGTTCGTTTCCTGAGGCCGCCCTTGGCTATGCGGAAGGGGACTGGCTGGCGATAACACCCTGGCGAAACAAGGTGGACATTGGTTCCAAATCTGTTCGCGCCCGCGGGCAGGGAAAGCAACTCCACTGCCGCCTCGGCTCACCGTCACGTGACGGGAAGAGGGCGTGACCGCAGCCCGCGAGCCGGGGGGCGGGGCCTCCGGGAGAGGGCGCTAGAATGTGAAGGAGCTTGGCGGTTCTGGGTGCCCAGAAAGGCGGCGACGCGGCGGATGACAACATTAGGCCGCGACACGCTCCTGGCCAGGCGGGCGGCTGTAGTGTTAGGTTTGGCCGCAGCAGTAGCAGCTGCCGGTTGCGAGCAGACGAAGGGAGGGTGAGGGTCCTCCCTGGCCGGTGGACCGCGGGGCCGAGAGTTCCCGCCCGGCTCGGGGGCCGAGCCAGCAGTGCCTCCGCGGCAGCTGGGCAGCGCCCTGCGTCCGGGCTCGCGCCCCAGCTGCCGCCGACTACAGCGGCCGAGAGAAGTTGGGGTCCGACTGGTCGCGTACAGGGCCCGGGCCCCCAGCGCCGCGACGACCCCGGAGGAACTGGCTCCTTGCGTCCCGCCTCCCTGGGAGCTCCGCACTGGTGAGTGTTGCTCCAGTCTTGAGGTGGGGGTGCTGGGTCCGCACCCCTCAGGGCTACTGCGCGCCCTTATTGCCACGTTCTGATCTCGGGCTGTCGGAGACTACTGGCCACTCTCGCCGAGGAGTTCTTCGGCTCCTTTGTCCCCTTTTGGAGTAGGGCGATTGGAAAGGCTGGCGGGGTGGAGTGTTTTGGGGCCCACAGTAGGTGCATCTGCAGCCTTGCAAAGCCGCGGCAGAGGAACGGAGGGTGGGAGGCTATAGGAGCATTTCGACCGCCGTGGGTGTCTGTCCCTCCTGAAGTTTGACAGGTCGATGGCAGGGTCTCGTTGGGAGCCCCCGCGCCCAGGAGAGCTGGCGCTTTGTCGCTCGATGCGGTTGAGGCGAGGCTCCTTTTTTCCTGTGACAGCACCAGAGGAGGCTGTGCCGCGCACCGCAGACCGCACCCGCCTTTGCAGAGCCAAGCGACAAGGTGTTGTTCCTCTAAGCTTCAGTTCTCCCAGCCTTCTTGTAACGTAGGAGGAAAGGCAAGCCTTTGCTGTGCTTTTAAATTTAATGTTTGTTTCTAAGCCCTCTCTCAAGAGTGGAATTAGGTTCCAAGGAGCTTCACATGGAGCATGCTTTAGGTTCATTGAGCCACTCACTCAAGACTGGTTGAGGCGAAGCAACAGTATATGCAGATTTTCCATTCACAAAAGTCATTTAATACTCTTCTTTATGAGAGACATGTGCGTTGCAGAACGTAACCTAATTTCATTTGCTTTCTAAAATAATAGGTAACTTGACTTCTATGTAAACAGATGAGTAAACTCTGATAATGTAAGTATATATGCGTTAAATAAAAAATGTAATGATGTTTTTGCCTTTCTGCTGCTAGAAGACTTAAATGACGTCTGAGTAGTAATAGTGTCTTCTGCATGGCAGTTAAGTTTTTCCCCAAATTAGTGCTGCTTTTGAAATAATCATTTAAAACAGTTTTTGCCTCCCTTAGTATCTAGAGAGAGCAAGAATTGTGGAGAATAGTGAGTGAATTGATTGTTAGATTTTGCCAATTTCCTAGGGTTTCATCTCAAGTTGATCATGCTAAGAGGTTATGATCAGTGTCTATGCTTGCCAGAACCTGTTTTGCAGTGAAATTATTAAGATCATGCTAGTTTTATAAAATAGAAAAGGAAGAGTCAAGCCATGCAATTTAATATGTCCTTTATAAAAGTACAACTAATTTCAAATGTTTGTTACCTTTTCTTTTTTAATATTAACTATGTATGGTGTGACTGTAATATGCCTGCTCAAAGGGCTGGGAAAGGGAATAGATGAAACTTAAGCTACCTTTGGGTCTTTAATTACGGAGATTAAGTTATTGCAGTCACATTCCATGTCAACCGTTTGAGCAGCAATACCGTGTACACAGGTGCTTAGAAATGTCTGTTTAATTAAAAATGGTCCTGGTTTATTTATCTTTGTATCATAATAGTTATTGAATTTCTGATCTGTGGAAAGATGCTACTATATTTTTCAGTTAGAATGTTATTGCATTTTAGAGGCAGTCAAATACATTTTTTTAATAACACATTCAGGGTACTTATACACTTGGCAATATTCAGTTCCTTGGTTAATTTAAAAATTGAAAGCCTTAACATATAGTTTGGAGATAAATTTACAATTGTGTGTAATGAAGTAATGTTTTAATTTGCTTTAAGAAAAATGATAATATCAATTTGTAAAATATGAATTACAAAAAGATTTTTGTTTTTTTGAGACAGAGTTTCACTCTGTTGTCCAGGCTGGAGTGCAGTAGTACAACTTGGCTCACTGCAGCCTCTGCCTCCTGAGTTCAAGAGATTCTTATGCTTCAGCCTCCTGAGTAGCTGGGATTACAGGTATGGGCCACCATGCCCAGCTAATTTTTGTATTTTTAGTAGAGACGGAGTTTCACCATGTTGGCCAGGCTGGTCTCAAACTCCTGGCCTCAAGTGATCCACCTGCCTCAGCCCCTCAGTGTGCTGGGATTACAAGTGTGAGCCACTGCACCCAGTGGATCTTTTAAAGTATGAATTGCAGATATATTTATTTATTTATTTATTTATTTATTTATTTATTTATTAAGAGACAGAGTCTTGCTCTGTTGCCCCAGGCTGGAGTGTGGTGGCGAGATCTTGGCTCCCTGCAACCTTCACCTCCTGAGTTCAAGCCATTCTTTCTTCTCAGCCTCCTGAGTAGCTGGGATTACAGGCACCCGCTGTCATGCCCAGCTAATTTTTGTATTTTAGTAGAGATGGAATTTCACCATGTTGGTCAGGCTGGTTTTGAACTCCTGACCTCAGGTGATTCACCTGCCTCCCCAAAGTGCTAGGATAGGATTATAGGTGTGAGACACCATTCCCGCCGAGAGATTTTAGATCTATCTTTCTTCCCACCTTGGTCCCTATCCCTCATATACCCTCACAAAGTCATAAAATTCTCATGTAGAAGACGTGATAGAAGGAATTTTTCTTGCTGAAAAGTGTTATCAAGCTTGCAAAGGAGAGAGCTATTTTCAGAGACCTTATAGGGAAGAAATCCTAGTCCTAGAGCGTCATATTCTTATACCCTGTGTTATTTTTACCTTTGTTGAAGAGCCAGAGAATGTAAATGCTCCATGATAGCAAGGATCTTGTCTGTTTTGCTCACCATTGAATCTCCAAAGGCTCAATAGTTAATGAATGAAGAAAATCTAGTTCCAGATATATGACTGGAGAACAAAGAGTATCTGATAATGTAGTCCAAACTAAATGCAAGCAGCGAAGTGATAAAGGAATGATGTTAGCATGGGAGAAGGGGAACAGGTCATTTAATCTGGGAAACTTCTTGAGTTAGGTTTTAGTGTAGGTTGTGTGTCTGAAGATAAGTGGTGTCTAAGGGGGTAGACAGTGTGCAGCAAACCATTCAAATCAGACTGAATAAATTGTGTCAGATAAAAGCACAGTGAATCTCTTTTTGTAACATTATGAAGAATTTTTCTTCTCCCATCACAATTTTCAACTCTCCCTATATAAAAAGATTAACATGTTTTACTGGAGCACAGATTTAGAGTACTTGAGTTTTGGAAATACAATGAGGGTCAGAAAATTTGAATTGGCCTTCTGACTGAATCTTATATAAGCATTGTTTCCATCGGCAAATCACTTGGCCTTAGCTTTCTCATTTGTAAAATCAGGATGATAATCCATGGTCGTTGGGAGAACAAAATTACATAATGCATGTGAAAGTGCCTATCTCAATATGAATGTGCCTACCTCAGCGTGTAACACATAGGAGGACTTCAGCAAATACAAAATTATTTAAAATGTTTGTCTCCAGATCTTTAAAAAATATTTTGATTCATTTATCATAAACTCTAATATTTGTTTGGCTTGTCTAGATGACTTAAGGTATTGTGTTTAGATTGATCAGAATCAAAATTCTAGATAATTTCCTTTCAGTCAGTTTAATGTTTTCTGATAGAAATGAGGCCTAATTGTATTACTGCTTAATGTTACAGACCACAAGGAATGCTAGAAGCCTCAGATTTTTGAAGCTCAAAGTAAGGGATGTGTGTAGCTAAAAATCTCAGCCTTTAAGCTTTTTTTCTCTACAGAATTTGTTTTTGAAGAAATTGTCTTTGCTTGTAATGTCATTTATCCATTGTTGTGACGAAATAAGGGGTTTTCTAGTTAAGAAAAAATTTACCAAAAATATTTTCTATGTTTTTAGTGATGTGACTGTAAGCCACGAAGATCTCTACTTTCTGTATTTTATTATAAAATTCAGTATTTCTTGAGCAAACAAACAGAAATCTGCATTATATCTTACCTAAGCTTTTTGTGCCAGTAGCTGTTTGTTCATTTATGAATCTTAGAATTTCATTATACTTTGTCAACTCTTTGTAGTGTTTTTGATCCATGGAGCAGTCTGTCCTTTGTATAATATTTGGAAGAGAATTTTATTATAAAAAGACTAAGAAGAGTCTTGAGTCATCAAATGATAAAGAAGCCAGTTAGCTACTAATTTCCATATTCAAAAAGGACTGAACAAAAGAGGGAGTGATTTCAGAGCTTGACTCTTTTCAAGTAAAAAGGAGAAGCTTTTTGATTTAGAGTTGTTACAAACATGATAGATTCAGAGGGGAATTGTTATAGGGTCATATTAATAGCTAATGTGTGTTGACTGCTATATACCAGGTACTGTACTGCACTAGAAGTACTTGACGTGTCATCACATTTAATCCTTACAACCATCCCCCAAGTCAAGCTATTTTCTTTTTTTAAACCTGAGCAACTGACAGATATAAGTGGTGGAGCCAGGATTTGAACTAAACCTGAGGCACAGAAAAGTTAAGTAGTAGGTGGTGGAGTCTACTAAAAGGACTTAAACTTGAGGTTTAACCTGACCTTTGACTTTGGCACCTATCCGTTTAACCATCATATTATATACTGCCTTGTATAATTTATTTGCAATTGCTCCTTATGATAGGTCTTGACCTTGTGATCTTCCTGAGTCTGTTTTGATTGGTATTTATAAAATGCATTTTACTTTCTAAGAAGATGGAATATAGCCTTGATTTTTTCCCCTCGTTTTACTTGTATTTGGCTGACATCCTATTTTTAAATCTTAAAAATACTTGGAGTAAAGCAAATATTTATTTTATTGTTCATCCGGTTACCATTTTCTAACTAGGGAATTTCAGAGTAACTGGAAATAAAATAACATAATTGATAACAACATTTAAAGCTAAGTTGTTAGAATTAAAAAATTGTTTTAAAGAATAAGGCTGATTCACAGAATTGGCATGGGTGATTTTTTTTTTTTTTTGAAATGGAGTCTCACTCTGTCGCCCAAGCTGGAGTGCAATGGTGTGATCTTGGCTTACTGCAACCTCTGCCTCCTGGTTTCAAGCGATTCTTATGCCTCAGCCTCCTGAGTAGTTGGAGTTACAGGTGTGTGCCACGACGCCTG
>CAUYQU010065138.1:0-11067 GCA_963574635.1 Cheracebus regulus | reverse complement strand
TGGCTCCTTCTCCGGGAATCTCCCAGTCTGTGGGCATCAAAAATTCGTCTGCAATTGCGGCATCCACTCACTCTCTGCGCTTTCACTGGGAGCTACAATCCTGAGCTGCTGCTACGCGGCCATCTTGGATCTCTCTCCCGTTCTTTGTTTTTCTTTAGAGAGAGAATCTCACTGTGTCACCCAGGTAAAGTACAGTGGCATGATCATGGCTCACTGCAGCCCTGATCTCCCAAGCTTAAGCAATTCTCCCACCTCAGCCTCCCAAGTAGCTGAGACTACCGGCATGTACCATCACACCTGGCTAAATTTTTTATTTTTTGTAGAGTCTTGCTATGTTGCTCAGGCTGGTACTGAACTCCTAGCCTCAAGCAATCCTCTCACCTTGGTCTCCCAAAAGTGCAGGGATTACAGGTGTGAGCCACCATACCTGGCCCTCAAACCATGTTCTTAATTGGGAAATTGAGACTCATCATTAAGTGTCAATACTTCCTTACTGAATTTACAAATTAAAGTGATCCCAATAAAAAATGCTACAAAAACTATAATAAGCTAAATTCTGAAAAGCTTTGAGAGAGAAGTCTAAAAAATCTTGAAAGAAAAGTGAAGACTAGACCTTCCTAATATTAAAACATAAGATAAAGCTTCAATAAAAGTGACGTATTTGGTGTATGAATAGACAGACTCATAGGGCAGAACTGAAAAAATTCAGAAATAGACTAGAAAATATAACAACTTAGGATATGGTAAAAAGCAGTATCTCATATCAGTGGGAGTAAGGATGGACTCTAATAAATGGTATTGGTACGACTTTGAAGCCATCTAGAAAAAGGTAACATTAGGTCCTTTCATGATATTGCATACTCAGATACATTTTACATGGGTCAGAGATTTAAACATTTTAAAAAAGAGGAGAATTTAATTATAACCTTGAGAGTTATAAAGCCTTTCTAAAATTATGACTCAAAATCCAGAAGTCAAAAGATTGGTAAATTTGCCTTTAAAAATCTTTGTGATCAAAAACTACCATAAGGAAAGTCAAAAGAGAAATATAATTTAAAAAAAAATTGCGACTTATATTGCTGACAGGTATATAAATGGAGAGAGGGTGAGCACATGGTCACAAAAGCATTATAGAAAAATGGGCAAAGGGCCGGGCACAGTGGTTCATACCTGTAATCCCAGCAGTTTGGGAGGCTGAGGCGTGTAGATCACCTGAGGTCAGGAGTTTGAGACCAGGCTGGCCAACATGATGAAACCTCATCTCTACTAAAAATACAGAAAATTAGCTGGATGGGGTGGTGGGTGCCTGTACTCCCAGCTACTTGGGAGGCTGAGGCAGGAGAATTGTTTGAACCCAGGAGACAGAGGTTGCAGTGAGCCGAGATTGCGCCACTACACTCCAGCCTGGGCAACAGAGTGAGACTCCGTCTCAAAAAAAAAAAAAAAAAGAGCAAAGAACATGAACAGATAGTTTGGCCCAAAAAGAAGTACAGTCATTCCTCAGTATCAGTGAGGGATTGGTTCTAGAACCCACGGCCCCCGCCTGCCCCCGCCACCGCAATTCTAACGTCCATAGATGATTGAGTCCCTTATATAAAATGAAGTAGCATTTGTGTATAACCTTTACACATCCTCCTGTGTACTTGAAATTATCTCCAGATTACTTATAATAACTAATACAATGTGAGTGCTATTTAAATAGTTGTTGCATTGTATTGTTTAGAGAACAATGACAAGAAAAAAGTGTGTACATATCCAGTACTGACACAACCATCTATTTTTTTCTGAATATTTTTTATCTGTGGTTGCTTGAATCCATGGATGCAGAACCCACAAATATGGAGGGCCAACTGTATAGATGGCTCTTAAACATGTGAAAGGATGTGCAACCTTACAAAAAAAATGCAAATTAAAACTACAGTAAGACAGATTTCTGTCACATTGGTAAAAACTCAAAAGTTTGGTGGTAACTCATTTGGTTGTCCAATTTTCATAAATGATGCTGTACATTGTTGGTAGAAGTGCAGAATCTAACCATGTCTATCAAAAGTACAAATGCATTTACCATTTGACTCAGCAACCTCACAAGATTGTAATAGCAAAATCCAGTAGCAGTTGGGTAGGCTTTTTCTTCTCATCCACGGGACTTGTTAAATAATCCATGGTAGATACATCCAAACAGTGGAGTGCTATGCAATTGGAAACAAAAGAAAGAATAGATATACTGAGTGAAAAAAAAAACAAACAGGGTAGATGGTCAGGCATTAGTGGCTCACACCTGAATCCCAGCACTTTGGGAGGCCGAAGTGGGTGGATCACCTGAGGTCAGGAATTTGAGACCAGCCTGGCCAACATGGTGAAACCCCATCTTTTCTTTTAATGTGAATGGCAAAGCCCTGGATGGCCTGTTCGTTGAGCCTTACCCCATAGCCAGATGGGGTAGCACATGCCTGTAATCCCAGTTACTTGGGAGGCTGAAGCGGGGGAATCTCTTTAACCTGGGAGGTGGAGGTTGCAGTGAGCTGAGATTGCGCCACTGCACTCCAGCCTGGACAACAACACGAGACTCTGTCTCAAAAAAAAAAGAAAACCAGGGTAGAGGACAGTAAATATAATAGGCTATCTTTTATGTAAGAAAGGAGGAGAGAGAGAGAGAGAGAGAGAGAGAGAGTGTGTGTGTGTGTGTGTGTACTACATGCACCTATGGATTCATACCAGGATACATGTACTATGTAAGACTAAGGTTGATTACCAGTGGGGGTGAAGAAAATCAGATAAATATTGACAGGGTGGAGTGAGACAATAGATAGTATCAGGCTTCAGTGAGTGGCTCAATCTCAGCTCACTGCAACCTTTGACTCCCTGGTTCAAGTGATTCTTTTGCCTCAGCCTCCCAAGTAGCTGGGATTACAGACACGCGCCACCATGCCCAGCTAATTTTTGTGTTTTTAGTAGAGATGGGGTTTCATCTTGTTGGCCAGGATGGTCTTGATCTTCTGACCTCATGATCTGTCTGCCTCGGCCTCCCAAAGTGCTGGGATTACAGGCAAGAACCACCATGCCCAGCCAGTACTTTCTTCTTTTACATTCTTTTGATTTAAAAAATGCATTAAAATGTCCATGGTTCTGATCATCCTCTTCCCCTTTTTCTAACTTCAGCACTTACTAAGACTTTTAATGTGAATGGCAAAGCCCTGGATGGCCTGTTCGTTGAGCCTTACCCCATAGCATGCTTCCCCTTATCCTCCCTGTGTTGGCCACATTTGCTTTTTGTCTCTAACTCAAATTCTATCACATGACCTTTTCTCATACCCTTCTCCCTGCCTGGAGACTTTGCCGAGTTAAAACTTGCTTATCCTTTGACCCATATAGAATGTTATTTCCGTAGAGATGCCTCCCCGGGTAAGGTTGTATTTTCCTTTCACATACATGAATAGCACCTTGTTCATCTCCTTTCTAACTGTGGTCACAAATGCAGCACTACATTCTTTATTGAGAATGTTTAATGTCTGCATCTCCCATTAGAAAATAACCTTCTGAAGGCAGGAAGCACGTCTACTTTGCAGACAGAAGTACCTATTTCATAGGATAGTGAGGCTTACATGAGTTTGGCTCAGTGCCTAGAACATAAGCACATAATGTTAGTTAAATCCTGTTATATGTTGTTTTGGTTTTAGTAGAAGGAGATTATATTGATGATGAATACATTAACTGGGTTAAGTTTAAAGAAGAATTCTGACTCTCCTTGGCCAGAGATAGATTATCTTTGGAGGGAAGTAGCTAGCCTTTTTGTGAGAGGGAAAAGAGAAAAATAGCTTCATTCCTCTACTATTCTTGACTCCTGTATCTAAGTCAAACTGTAAGAAAGCAGCTTTTTGCCAAAATATTTTCTCCTCTTTTCCAGCAATATTTTCCTAATTAAAAAAAAATGGAGTAGGTAGGCAGTTTCAAACAGATTTTTGATTGGAATTTGAGAAATTAATATATAGAATTACAGATCCATATTCTGTTTTATCAACCAAAGTTGTAAAAATCAAGAGGATGGGATCCAAGATGATACAACAGACATTTCATGTCATGACATAGGGAACAGGTTTGTTGTGAATCATATGATTTTTAGGGTGGCTTCAAAGAGTTTTAATTATATTCTTGCTGCTTAATATTTTCAGTATTCTGCAGTTACCGTGGACTCATCTGAGTTCCTGACATTTTGGAAGTTGGTAGATTATTTTAACATATACTTTAAGTGTCAGGTTTTAACGTTTCATATGTTAAGTAGGTATTAAGAAAATTGCCTTTTCAGTTTATGCCTTTGACTTATTTATTTTAAGAAAATTGCCTTTTCAGTTTATGCCTTTGACTTACTTATTTTACATGCCTTGAATGCAACCTGCTGTCTTGCTCTCAGGAAATTGGAGTCCTTAGATCCAAACTGAGATGTGGATAACTAGGAAGTATTATTTCCTGTCATTTTCCTTCATAGCTTGAAGAGTGTGCATGGAACAAAAAGCACAGACCGGCGGCTTATAGACTATTTAGGGTCCTCTGATTCATTTTGCTCAGCTTTTAGAGTTTGTTGAGAAATCAAGTTTCTAGCCTCTTTTGAAAATACAGAAGGCATGGTAACAATGAAAAAATAGCATTCCCACATGGCATCAATTGACAGTGCTTCTGTAGGTGCGGCAGAAGCATTCCAGGTTGCCACAGCTTTCATTTTTTGCTTGCCAGATTTGTTCTTACTGCTTCATTCATTTATATTCCTCGTCTGGCTCTGGCTTCTTCAGGCATTTGAGATTGTTACCCCTGGCATAGATGGTAGGACACTACCAGGTTAAGAGGAAGGGAGGCTAAATGCAGTGTTCTGCTGAGCTGATTCAGTTATAGTCTCAGAGGACTTCACTACCTATGGCAGGTCCTTGGGACACCAAAGGGAGTCCTGGTTTTCTCTCCAGATAAATGAAATTTTTTTGAATGGCAATGAATGTCTTGTAGAAATGTATATAGGACTGTTAAATAATCATTTAATAAGATTGCTAGTAAGGCCAGATGAGGTGGCTCATGCCTTTAATCCCAGCACTTTGGGAGGCTGAGGCGAATGGATCACTTGAGGTCAGGTGTTCAAAACCAGCCTGGCCATCATGGTGAAACCCCATCTCTAATAAAAATACAAAAAGTAGACGGGCATGGTGGCACACTCTGTAATCCCAACTACTTGGGAGGCTGAGACAGGAGAATCACTGGAACCCGGGAGGCAGAGGTTGCAGTGAGCCAGGATCATGCCACTGTACTTCATTTTGGATGACAGAGTGAGACACTCTCTCCAAATAAATAATTAAAATAAATAAATAAATAAATGCAAGACCTGGCCAGGCCTGGTTGCTCACTCCTGTAATCCCAGCACTTTGGGAGGCCTAGGCAAGTGGATCATGCATCAGGAGTTTGAGACCAGCCTGGCCAACATGGTGAAACTCTGTCTCTACTAAAAATACAAAGAATTAGCCAGGCGTGGTGGCAGCCACCTGTAATCCCAGCTACTTGGGAGGCTGAGGCAGAAGGATCACTTGATTTTGGGAGGCGGAGGTTATAGTGAGCTGAGACCGTGCCACTGGCACTCCAGCCTGGGTGACAGAGTGAGACTATGTCTCACAAAAAAAAGAAAGACCTGCTAGTAATAGGTACTACCCAGCCAGGATTGGTTTTACCTCCAGGACCATTTTCTGGAGCTTCATATCATTCTTCTAAAATTGTAAAAATATGTCACTTGTTGGTAAAATGTTTGAATTTATATTTTTCTTAAGAAGAGTTTTTTAAGGAGTAATCCATTGCTAACAAGTTGGTAAGTGGCATAGAAAACAAATTCCTCACACCTCCAAAACTCTGTTTTGTTTTTGTTTTCTTGCATTTAAAAAATTGTGGTAAAATATACTTAACATAAAATTCACCATTTTAACCATGTTTGTATGTATGGTTCACTGTATCACATTCACCTTGTTTTGCAACCATCACCACTATTTTCAGAACTTTTTTGATCACAAACAGAAACAATAACTCCGCATTTGCTCCTCTCTCTGTGCCTGGTAACCACTATTCTATTTCTGTCTCTATGAGTCTGTCTGTTCTATATACCGCATATAAGTGGAATCATACAATGTTTGTTCTTTATGACTGGCTTACTTCACTTAGCATAATGTTTTCAAGGTTCATCATGTTGTAGCGTGTATCAGAATTTCATTCCTTTTTATTGCTGAATAATATTGCATTGTATGGATATACCACATTTGTTTATCTGTTCATCTATTGATGGACCAAAACCCTAACCTTTTGACTGCACTACACCCCTCAACCCCCAGTCAGTGGCTAAACAGGAGAGCAAAACAGATTCATTCTGGTTCATTGTCCTCACTGACTTCTTGTTCTTCCTCTCTAATCTCCCCTGGAGATTTACACATTAGCATAAGTTTTGATATCTGTGAACCCAAAGCAATTTTGCTTCCTTTAAACATTAGAACATTAGCGAAGCTGTTTATGAATATTATTCTACCCACCTCACCTGCTTAACTTTAAGAGTGTAGTGATTTCCCTCTTGTTTCTATCTCACTTATGGTGCTTCTCTTATGAATTAGACCTTCTTGATATAGCTATCTAGATAGCTGAAGGGCTTAGCTTTCTAGTCTCAGCTGTGTCATTCACTAGCTGTATGACTTTAAGCTGTATCACTAGTCCCAGTTACGAAAGGAAGAGTTTGGAGTAGATGATGTTTTAGGTTTCATCTAACTCCAATATTTTACCATTCAAAACATACTTTTTATCATCTGATTGGTGGTAGAAGCAAAAATTGATGAAAATCCATTTATAGTTTGTGATTAAATAAGATTATATGCCAGAAAGTGCTTGGTAAAGATGATCTTACCATAATTAAGACTATAAAAAGGTTTCCTACAAAGCTATTGGAAACAGTTAATTCCTTACCACTCAGATAAGTGAGCTGTAGAGTAAAACTTAATTCCTTACCACTCAGGTAAGTGAGCTGTAGAGTAAGGAAGGAATGGGTTTAGGACTAGTTAACTGGGTCTAAAACAGTAAGAACGTTGTGTCTTGGGCTGGGCGTGGTTGCTCACGCCTGTAATCCCAGCACTTTGGGAGGCCAAAGTGGGCAGGTCACCTGAGGTCAGGAGTTGGAGACCAGCCTATCTAACATGGTGAAACCCCGTCTCTGCTAAAAATACAAAAATTAGCCAGGTGTGGTGGCGGGTACCTGTAAACCCAGCTACTTGGGAGGCTGAGGTAGGAGAAACACTTGAACCTGGAAGGCAGAGGGTGCAGTGAGCCAAGATCTTGCCATTGCCCTCCAGCCTGGGGAACAAGAGTGAAACTCCATCTCAAGAAAAAAAAAAAAAGAAAGTTGTATCTTTTTGAGCATTTAAAAAAGTTAAATGATAACATTTGGAAACAATTTCAATACATTTAATAATTTTTGATACAGCCATAAATGTTACTTTTATTACTTGCATTTGAGTATGTTTGGGTAGGGTACCTGACTGATTGCTTATACCAACTATGTTATTAATAGAAGATAGTTGGGAAAGTCAAAGGCAAATTCTGATAAATTAATAAAGCTGAGATAGATTAGCAGTTTGCTTTGTTTTATTAAATTTTTAAAAATTTGTATTAATATAAGAGGTACAAGTACAGTTTTGATACATGGATATATTGCATAGTGCTAAAGTCTAGGCTTTCGGTATAACCATCACCTGTATAGTTTACATTGTACTCATTTCTAGTAAGGTGAGTTTCTTGTCAGCAGCATACAGTTGTTTTATCTATTCTATCATTCTGTATCTTTTAAGTGGAGCATTTAATTCATTTACATTCAAGGTTAATATTGATATGTGAGTTTTTTTCCCTGTCATGATATTGTTATCTAGTTGTTTTGTAGATCCTTTGTTTCTTTCTCTTTTTTTTCTGTTTGTGGTTTTGTGTTCTGTTGTGTGACGATTTCTTTCTCTTCCTCCTTTTTGTAATTGTTTTATGACATCTGTGAGTTTTATACTTACATGTGTTTTTATGATGGCAAGTATCAACCTTTTGTTTTCATGTTTGGGACTCTTTTGAGCATTTCTTATACTGCCAGTCTAGTGGTTAGGGATTCCTACAGCATTCGCCTGTTTAGAAAAGACTATTTCTGCTTCACTTAAGAAGTTTATTTCTGCAGGATACAAAATTTGTAACTGACAGTTTTTTTTTTTCTTTAAGCATTTTGAAATTAGAATCCCAATCTCTTCTGCCTTGTAATGTTGCTGCTGAGAAGTTTACTGTTACTCCGATGGGGTTTTCTTTATAAGTGACTAGATACATCCTTTTGCTGATTTTACGATTTTCTTCTTCACGTTGATTTTAGACAGTTTAATAGTTGTATGGGCTGGTTTGACAGATGGGAATCTAAGGGAACCCAAAATTTGCAGACTTATTTTTCCCCACTAGATATTTGCTAAGTGCTATAGCAGTGTGGGAGGCTGAGGACCAGGCTAGAAAAGCCAAGTAGAATCTTGCAGTCTCATGGTGCTTAGGAGACTTGCTAGGTTCTCAAACTTTTTAATTTCAAGACCCTATTCCAATCTTAAAAGTTATTGAAGACCTCAAGGATGTTTTGCTTCTGTGATTTATATCTGTTGGTATTTACTATATCAAAAATTCAGAAATTAAAAGTAAGAATTTTAAATATTTATTAATTTTAAAACAATAGACTCATTATATGTGAACATTAATACACATTTTTTTGAACATTAATCCAAAATATTAAGGAGTAGGATTGTTTTATATTTTGTAACACTCTTTACTGTCTGGTTTAGTATCTGCTTCTGCTTTCAGTTTGTTGCAATGTGTTGTTTTGGTTGAAATAAGAAAATAGAACCTCTCACAGATAAGCAGTTGGGAAAAGGAGCAATAATACAATCACTTTTTCAGATAATTGTGAATATTCTTTTTTGATCTTATCCCCAAACTTGACAGGTGGTAATTTCTTAAAGATTAGTTGCAGTGTGCAATCTGAAACCATGTCAATGCACTTTTTGAACTTTATTACATTAAAATGTGTTGTTTTGTTTTGTATTTTGAGTAGGAGTTTTTACCTGTCCATAATTTTGTACCATGCATTGGTCATTTAGCAATGTTGATTCACTGAGGTATGTTTCTCTTCCAAACATTGACATTTTATTATATGATATTTAAGAATACCATATTTAGTAGTATCACCACTGATCTCATTAGAAAAAGTTATTATGTATTGAAAAGCTGTCAAGGTTATAGTAGCTGATACAGGTTTTCCACAATTCTAATTTCTGCCTGAAAGTTCAAATTTTATTATTGGCAAAAAATACTGTTATTTTTCTTACTGCATTTATTTTAGAGGAAACACCTAAATAGTCAAGTTGAAAGACCATAATTTGTGTATTGGTTTTTCTTTCAAGTAAAAATTGGTGTTTCATGGAAAACCAAACAAAACTAGCTAATTCAGCTTGCAACTCAAAAGAATCACACAAGTGCTTTTCCTTGAGATAACCACTATATTTTGGTATATGGCAAAAATGCTTGAATATACTTCTCATTTTGTAATTTGGATTATAAAAAAGACATGTACTCGGTTGGGGATGGTGGATCACGCCTGTAATCCCAGCACTTTGAAAGGCCGAGGTGGGCAGATCATGAGGTCAAAAGATCGAGACCATCCTGGCCAACATAGTGAAACCCCATCTCTACTAAAATACAAAATTAGCTGGGCATGGTGGCATGCACCTGTAGTCCCAGCTTCTTGGGAGGCTGAGGCAGGAGAATTGCTTGAAGCCGGGAGGCGGAAGTTGCAATGAGCTGAGATCATGCCACTGCACTCCAGCCTGGCGCCTGGTGAAAGAGGGAGGCTCTGTCTCAAAAAATAAAAGACATGTATTCATAGGTCAAGAGTTAATAAATTTCACCATTTGTACTGATCCATCAAAGACATTGAGTAAAATTAGTTCTTACTGTGGGTGTATGGCATTGAAAACTGTAAATGTACGTTTGGTGCCACTGCCTTGATTCATGCTAAGGCTCCAACAGTTTTACCTTCCAATGCTTTTGCACTGTTAGTGCTAATGCCAACACAGTGAGAAGGGCAAATAATATGTTAGTATTATTATATTATAGTTTTTATTTCATGCTTCCCCGTCTCCCCCCCCCCCCACACACACCTGAAAAAGAATCTGAGGACCCCTGGGAATCCACATACTTTGAGAACTGCTAATCTAGAGGAAAGAGCCTGCACAGGCAACTGACAGTTTCACTCTTGAGTCACTTGAAAATAGAAGTGAGCAGAGTCTAACTAAAGCTTCATTCCAGTCCCATCCCAGCTCAGTTCCTTTCTGCTTAACAGAGGAAAGGGCAAGGATAGGCTCAGTGGCTCACACCTATAACCCCAACACTTTGGGAGACTAAGATGGGAGGATCACTTGGGCTTGGAGTTCAGGACCAGCCTGAGTAACATGGTGAGACCTTGTTTCTACAAAAATAAAAATAGAAAATTAGCTGGGCCTGGTGGTGTGCACTGTAGTCTTAGCTACTCAGGAGGCTAAGGTGGGAGAATTTCTTGAGCCCAGGAGTTTGAGGTTACAGTGAGCTATGATTGCACTAATGCATTCCAGCCTGGGTAACAGAGCAAGACCCTGTCCCTGTCCGCTCCCCCTCCTCCAAAAAAAAAGAGGAAAAAAAGAAAGGGGAGAGAGATCCAAGATGGCCACGTAGCAGCAGCTCGGGATTGCAGCTCCCAGTGAAAGCGCAGAGAGCAACTGGATGCTGCAATTGCAAATGAATTTTTGATGCCCACAGACTGGGAGATTCCCCGCGAAGGAGCCACACGGGTCACCAGCGTGACTCTTTTGGCCCGCGCGGCGCTTTTCGGTGCGGAGTATACGGGACTGGCTGCCCTTTTAGTCGGGCTCGGCTGGTCCCATCCCCACAAGGAGAGCAGCAATTGGAAGCGCTGAGGACTGGGTTTCACAGCAAGCGCAGCTGAACCCGGGAAGGCACAGCTCTGTG